>BGPR01000681.1:42588-57895 GCA_013235015.1 Araneus ventricosus
TTTCCAGGATTCAAAACTACAAAATAGAAATTTCCAGGATTCAAAACAACAATGTTTGCTACAAAATATCTGAACTTTAAAATATCTAAAATAATCAAAACTAAATCATAATTCGAGAGATAGCAGGTGTTTAACCTTGAAAATACTATATTCAACTCTAATTCTGAATTACCCGGTTTCTTTATGATCACAGTGAAATCCACAAAGTAAAGACATGTCTTATTGCTAATTTCGCTATAGCTGTAAAATCCATGATATAAAGAATGATTCAGAAAGTGGGAAAAACATTATAAAAAATTATTTTTTTTAAATATTTAGCTTTATGGATTTGTACCCATGATATTTAATAAGTGGAATCAAGAAAACTGACAATATTGTTCATTTAAACATAGGATGGGATTTTTATATTAGGTGAAAGTTAGGAATTTATTTAAAAAATTCAATGCAATTAGTCGAGAAAAAAGTCCCCCAGAGATATAACCTATCTAGTAGAATGTGACAAGATCCTTGCTTTATAATTTCTCACGCAATGGCCTTGTTCGTTATTACTCGCAGAACCATTTTTATCAAAACTTAGAAATCATTACCATTTGATTATTGACTATCATTTGTAATTGTCTACTATGATGGACGATATGGGCATGAGTTTTATTTCATAGAGTTTTATTAAATGAATGTTTCAACTTTGAAGAGTTAGGCAACAACATGGGGAACAAGATTTTGTGAAATAGATCATTAAATTACATAAATAAAAATTTAAAATAAAAATTTAAAATAAAAATTCTTTCAAACATTAAAGAAGATAGCGTCAGTATTTTAAGTAAGATTATAAATATGTTCCTCTTACTTTCACAGCTTGAAAACTCTGATATTCCGACTCTTGACTTGTTAGTGCTGTCTAAAGTAATTTCCTGGCATCGAAAGCATAATTAGATTTATCTGTTTTTGATGCCACTCAAGTGAAAGGAATCTTTTCTTTATAATACGCAATCTGACAGATATATCGATCACTGTCATTCTAAAAGAAGCCAAAATGGTTCATAAACAACTTAACTTTATCAATTTTGAATAGAAAATGTTTCAAGTTTCCAGTGAAATTCTTCAATGCATGTTTAATTTGATTTCCTCTGGATCTAATTTTATACTTACAGAATATGAACATTACAAGCTACGTTAATTGTTCGTTGAATTGAATACGAATGTTAATTGTTCGAAATTTAAAAATACTTTTAATGGTCAACCATTTTCATATCATGCATTCTACAACGGTTCACTTTACGTTCTTCATCATAATATCTGTGTTAAATAGTAATTTCAAAACTTCTTAATGCAAAATTCAAATTTAGGAAATAAGTTTCAATTAGAATAAATGATTTAGGAATACCTAACTGCATCTCATCATGAATGTCTCATATTATAAGTTATGTAAAGTGATAAATTTATCAACAAAAGACATGAGCTATTCGAGCACAGAGATTACATTTAAATGTTGCGATACGTAATAAATGAATTTTAAGTAAGCATACATTTTATTATATTTTACTAACATTCTTAAAATATGGTCTCAATACACATATTTATATAAAATATGGTTTAACAATAAGAAGAAGACTGGATTGCATAGTCCGTATAATTTCCAGCATATTTACTTATATAAACTCTTGGAATATTGGCATTTTTACGTTATTTTGAATGATGCTACGAATATCATGTCAAGAAAAATTTAAAATAGATTTTGATTCACACAAAAAAGTGTCTACCAAAACAAGAAAATAATACCTTAATTTTTAAATGCCTACCTTCTACTTTCTTAAACCTTCTACTTTGAAAACACTTCGTTTCAATCCACATAAGAACATGAAGAACTTCTAAGATACCAAAATATAATAAAGTGATTTTTGTATTTTAAATTAAATGAAACATTTAATCCGTTATTGATAT
Organism: Araneus ventricosus; assembly: GCA_013235015.1. NCBI lineage: Eukaryota > Metazoa > Arthropoda > Arachnida > Araneae > Araneidae > Araneus > Araneus ventricosus. Next base: position 44,530 of record BGPR01000681.1, read on the forward strand.
GAATTAAAAAAATGTTCTACTTCAATGCACCGGTCATTGTATGCAAATCTGTTATAATGACAACGGTGCTTGTTTGTTACTTATTTAAGTGCCTCCCTCTTTAATAACTAAATATGTGGCATAAAAAATCTAGTGAACTTATTAATTAATTAACAAATAAAATGAATTTGGAAATATCAGTTTTGTAGTATATTTAGTAAATTATTTGCAATAAATTCAATAAAGAAAACATATACAAGCAATTTCAATGATTACTGAGTTAGACAGGGTAATTTTTTTCGTCATGGTTTCTCATAACGCGGTCTCAACTATCTAAAGAAATTGTTGTGCCTAAACTTCCTAAATAAATTGTAAGCAAATCCTAAGTGTCTTAAATATACATTAGTTATCTATTGTATTAATTTCCGGAAAAGCAGGCAGATGGTATGTTGTTGAAAATATAACACTCTCTCTTTGTTGGAGAAAACGATTTTCATGATTAATTCTGCTCATTTCTGTTTCTGAGATTTTATTAACGAAATATCCATGACGTTCATTAACAATGACATTTCCAATTTGCTGCGCGAGACACTCTATCTACCGCTCCAAGAGCTGTTCAGCACACAAACGCATTTGATTCTTCAACTCTGAGCAAATCAAAACGGTGTTCTTATCGCTCCGCACTTAAAACGAGACCCACTCCAAACTATTCCGGCGCATACATTTTCGCAGGTTATCGCCGGGGCTTTCAATAATCCGCGCCCTTGCAGAAGGAGAGAAAGACGAGAAAAGCAATTACGCTTTAATGCCGCTGAGTTGCAAATGATGTCAGATGAGTTATGTGTATTAATTAACAAGCTTCGTCCATTTTGGAGAGCGGCCAATAGTATCGGTTCCTCAAATTAGTTTTAAATCCACTAGAGATTTCAACGGACGCCATCGACAGATCCACTGGAAACTGGAAGATTTTGCAAGAGAAAAATTGATTTTATAATTACACCCTCACTGGTACTAACGTTCAAGAACTCCGTCTTGATGACTCAGGAAAATTCACGGTCTTTGGCCCGTCTGGGACAGAAATGTTCCCTCCCAAATTGTCCCGACTTGCTAAACGCATGGAAATGCTCTGGTCATAATTCTGCACGGGACACTGGCCACGAGTCATTTTTCCCCCAGGAATCGCACGTTATCCTTTCCCTTAATGCATTATGTATAAATAGACGGCAATGGCGTCGTACCCCAAAGAATAAGCTTACATGTTTCGCTCCTTCTAACCACCGTTGGCTATCAGCGAGAAAATGAATTATGAATTCTCGACAGATTCATTTAAACTGCGATGAGTTACTGTCGGGTCACAGTTGTCGCATAAATAAGCATTATTCTGAATAATGTAATTAATTTATGAATAGAACCGAGGACCAATGGATTCGGAAAGGAAGATTCCGGCGAACTTCGGGTTATTCGGTTTACAAATGCTTTTATGAACATTTCCGAGTGAAGCTTGTTTAGGAGTTTGTAAATGCCGGTTGCTGATGTTTAAGAATCTGTCGAAGTTAAACCAAGTATCGCGTTTAAGTTCGTGTCTTATTTTGAATAATAGCCTTATGAAATATCTCTGTTAATATATCTCAAAGGATTGCGATTGAAATAAAGTTCTTATTGGGTACTAAGGAAGAAGTTCATACAAATTTTTGCTTCTCACAACAATGCAGAATCCGTAATGTATTTTTGGTAATGTCTCGGCATTAGGGTCGGTAGGTTCGATGTTCGAGACCCAATTGCACCGAAAGATCTGCCGTGTATGGGGGTGAGGTGCACGTCGAGTCTGAAATCGGGTGTCAAAAATCCTCCGGCTGGTTAGGCACTGCAGTTTGGTAATCTGATGCCGCCTCAGGTGCTGTCCATGCCATTTGATAATAGCGGTAAATTGCGAGGTCTGGCTCAAAATAGCCCTCGTGTTGTTTAAATTCAACTCTGATCCGCATTTTTAATCTCATTCCTACAATAAAAAATTACTACGATTTTATGTTAAGTATTTTAAGGCAAGATATGATTTAGCGCCTTTAACGAAAATAATGAAATTTTTAAATTCTTGTTTCTTTTGGGAACTGATGCATTCTAAATTTCCTTTTATATTTTAGAGATGGTATTAATTCATTCAGTACTTCAACTTTTTCTATCGATGCAGTGCTGGTTTTAAAGCAAATAAATGAAATATATGACATTTTAATATTTGAGATATATAAAAAAAACTGAAATGTATATTGTCGGTACGGAAACAGAATTTTAAGAATGAGACTTGCATTAAATATATTATATTTTCCATTCACTAGCACAAATAAATTTCTTTTGCTTTGAAGCTATTAAAAAATTAGCTAGCTTTGAAGCTACTAAAAAGTTTATTTCAATATACCTGACTCCATTTTAGGTGTTTGATATTTGCATATAATTAAACTACCTGAAATTTTGCATATTAGTAAGCTAATTGAAATTTAAAAATAATAATATAATACGTATTTCTGAGAGAAATTATACAAATTTCTATTCTAAAAGTATGCAGCTTTATATAAAATTCATGATTTACATATTTGATAAATAAAATTGTTTAAAATAAACTAAATATCAATAGATTAACAAATCATGACATTTATATTTGAAGCTTGATGAAAGAAAGCGAGAATTGAGGAACTAAATCCAAATTTCCTTGCCTGTTATCTGAGTCAGATGGCAGCCTTGTAGAGGAGAATCTAATAGTTTTGATCTATTTATCTCAAAAACAATGTCAGAAAGTAAAAAAATTCAATTTTAAAATTGTCCAATGTCATCGATTTAACAAAATACCTCTAAAGACGCCTATAATTTCAGCAGAAGTCCCAAAGTTCCATCAATGTGAAGCACTTTGAGCAGACGTTACTGTGTTACTAACATGAAATACTAGATGGGAACCTTATTTTATGTTTTTTTCTCTTCACAAATTCTACTGCAGTAAAAATTCCTTACAAAAAATTTAAGTTTTATTAATTTATTGTATTTTTCTTAAGATACCACACTTCTTCATTCATTTCCACACTTAATTATGATGTGTAGCGGATATTGTGGGATATGCATCTCAGAGAATTAAATTATTCTTGGTGTATGCAGAGGATTGTTTCATACTGAGTAGTCGACGCTTTTCGTTATTTGTCAAAGTTTTGAGATAAAATCCATTAATTTCTAAAATTAGCCTCTATTGGCGCGGTGATAAATCTCGAATTTCAACAAAGAACAATTTAATTATAAGCAGATATTACTTCCACGGATAGAGACATATGCATTCTTGAGTGAATTAGTTGTTTACAGAAATGAGAAATCGACAGGATACTAAATCATTAAGTCAAAATATTGACAACATGTTTAGAAAACAATCTTGCTCCTTTTTCGCCCTATAAATTATTATTTCATTGAAATTTCTATCAAAGGATTGCTAAAGACGGAGTAGGTGAAAATTGCGGTAAAATAATATTTTATTTAAATTATTTTATGCCGTCCATATAACAAGTTGATGGCTAAATTTCATTCATAAACATTTTTTCATATCTCATAAAAGGGCGCTAAAAATATTTAGTATTAGGCTATCCATAACATTATTATTACAAGGCAGATCTTTTATGTTTATCGCGTAAGAATGTGCACTGTGGAATGTTGCACTCCTATAAGTAAAGTAACTTTCAATATTTTGGAAATTAATGAAAAATATTTCTTTGTAAACACACACAATTTAAAGTAACCACAAAAGTGTTACTCCGAAGCATGAGGAAAAACACGAATGACCCGGCCGCCAAGGCAATTATTCGGTCACTGTGGTCCCAGCGTTATAGCTTCCACTACACGCAGCACATGTGACGACTCCTCAGACAGAAGTACGACCCTTCATCAGCAGGAGGCAACTCCACCCCACACCATTACTGCATCCAACCGGAAAACGAGCCTGCTTACTTATACTGCAGTAATCTAATCTCAGTATTTGATGTGCCCGCTTAGTGGGAAAAATGTTAAGTAAAAATTAAAGAAGGCTTCACAAAACATATTTTTAAATTATTAATATTACAAAATACATTTTTTAGGCAGCATAATTTTTTTATTCGCTAGAGACAAATTGGAGCGTAAACCGTAATTATTATAGAACACTTTCCCTGTTGTCTTGAAATAAATATTTTGAAAATACGATGAAATGAAGTCTTTAATAATCATACTTTAATGAAATGAGCAAATATTTCATGTAACAAAATGCTCGATTTTAGATGGTAAACTGTCATAGAAGTTAGGCACTACAATCTTGAAACTGGTAAAGAAATCACAAAATTATGAATTGAAAAATTGGATCTAGCATATAGAACGATTTTCATTTCCAGTTTCAGCGAGAGTGCTCGCGAAATTTACAAAAATATGTAGCTTACCGTCCCCTGAAGACATATTCCTGTGTTACGAACTCACGTTCATGGACTTAAATCGTTTATTATCGCATCTGAGCAAATCCTAGTGCATTTAAATTTTATTAACTCTTTAATCCCGAGGCAACTTTTTTCTTCCAGCACCTTTAAAACCGGAAGTTTTGGAGAGGAAGCGAAATGAATTGGATTCTCCCAACCTCGGTTGTCATTTACTCTAACCCTTGCTATAATCTTTGCCCCCTTGCTATAACCTTCCTTTAAGGCTCAGGGAAATGGGCTGTGGTTGGCAAGGATAATTGGCTCCCTACGGAGCTTATCTCCTAAGCGATCTCAGAACCTCACCTCCCCTAAAAGGAAGCCAAGTGCCTCAGACCGGCCTTCGTCAATATTAAGTGGAAGTTCCTTGTGAGAGGGTTAAAGTAATGGATCTGAAGTAAATTTTGCTGGCTCCCATTTCTAGTCACAGTTATATAACTAAATGTTATGAAGCATTATAATGAATTCCAATAGGATGTTTCAGAAATAATTAACAAAAATTGGAACGTAATTTGTAACTTATCTTAGGCATTTCTATATTATAGAACTAGATTTCAGTATTTCGAGTTGTGTTACAAATTGCCTACCATAGATTCAAAGCATTGAAAATAATATATGATAGAAATACTTCAGTTATTCTCATTTTAATGCAATTTCGCTAGAATTCTTTAGAATTGAGTTAGGTTGTTGTTATTGGAAAACATTAAATACTTAATACATTTAATGTTTGTTTATTTACTGAGTTATCTTTATAGATCAAAGTTGATGATGTGAGGATATTTTAATAAATTCTTTATAACTTCCTTAGGATTTTTTCACTGCATGTTAATTTAACAAAGTTGTTCCAACGCAATGAATTAATCTATGTTTGGACTTTATTTCTGTAACTGTTGAAGGATAATAATAATCATTTATTCATTTAGAATATTCAACTTTTAAGCTACAAATGAGCAATTCAATATTTATCATAGTCCAATCGGCTATAAACAAATTTTTAATATAACTTTTTTACCATTAATCTCTTTAGATATGAAATATAATTTCTAGAAAAGGAATAGCATTCTTGTTTAAATAAATCCAAAATTACATTTTAAATTAGATTATTTATGAAGAAGAATTCCGGAAGCATCGAGTATATTTCTTTTGATCAGAACAAATTAAAGAGTCAGAAATTATTAATTACTGATTGCAGAATATCAGCAATTATTTTTACATTTTCCCATAACGATATGTCCTAGAAACACAAAACAAAGATAAATGACTGAAGACGCATTTTCCTGCAGATATCATGTAATGATAAGTTTAAAAATATTAAGTTGTTGATATATCTGAGCGTTTTTCTATCAACATCAATATATATAGCGGACAGTATTCTCACCGCTGACTAGAAGATAAGGAGAAAAGAAAATTGAATATCTTTCTAATCTTTAATCCACACCAATGTAGGAATATTTTAGATTCAATTGTTTTAACAACATATTACCAACAATAACTTTACCCTCGAAAAACAGAAAAGTTATAATATAATAAAGAAATAGGATACAACTTGTTCAATAAAAATAGAGGAGATGTAATTATTATAGCTTTGCTGGTATACATAAATAAATGAATTGCACTAACAGACATCAGATAACAACTGTAAAATCGAACAACAAGCTTTCATTTAAAAAAAATAAAATAAAGGAAGGAATAAGCGTAAAAAATTCCAAAGACGACAGTTTCGTTTTCGAAGTTTTAGTACAAATGTTTTCGGTGCAACAACCAATATAAAATAAGGTAAGCATTAATGTTAATATATTAATTGCATATTGATGTAATATAGCTTAAAGCTGGTTTAATACCTTATTTTAATGAAATTATATGACATCCAGACAAAATTGCCCTGTAGCAACTAGCGATATCCCAATACAGATTGAGCATTGTAATTAATGAACTAGGAATCTCATCTAACCATAATATTTATAAGAATAAATATTTAACCTTCATTCATCAACTGCATATGAATTTGACTTGAACATTTGATAGATGGTATACCAGTCATACCAGCATATTTCGCAGATCATGAATTAAATCCACTGCATATGAAGTATGTTTAGTGATTTATATTAATTCATTATGAATTTGATCAGTAGATTATGATGAAGGTGTTCCTTCATAATATTCTGCCCAAAACATCATTTGCTTGTTCGTCACAAATGAGTTTTCAATAAAATCATGATAATTCAAATGAACATGGTTTTAATCTCAACAACAATAGGCATTCACATCATAGATTCTGAATTTTGATAGAGATGCAACCAAATTAAAAATTGAATTGAGATTCAAATTCACAATTGAGCACTTGTTCTTTTAAGTAATATATGTCAGAGCAACATAATATTACCGGTCTTAACAAAATATGTAGGAAATATTGTGATAAATTTCAGCGCGAAATAGTGATCAGGTGATTTAATCATGTGCGTGTTCAGTTTCGAACTTACAATAGGGCTGAACGGAAAGGGACCTCCTAATTTTAAACCGTGGTCAAATGACTATGACGTTATCTAATCCGGTGCTTCCTCACCAGAAACAGAACATTTAACCACTAAGGATTTAACTTGCATTTCATCTGGGTACAGCGAAAACCTTTCATGAAATCGGATCATGATTATGCAAACCCTTGTCCCAGAAATGAGACTTTGACACAGGCTTTCATGGTCTGGAGTTCCTGATTAATCCGCTACAAACAACAGCAGGCTTACTTTATTCCTTCGTCTCCATGTCATTCAATGTGAAATTGTATTCTTGAATTGTATATTTATTTTTCAAAATAAAATATTCAGTGTTAGCATTAATTGCAAAGTAATTTTAAGAAATGAATCTAATAGGTTATGTCATAATACGGAATTAGAATAAAGAAGTTATGTTCCATTATAACACTTCATAAAACATTAAAATTAGAGAAAAACTTTCTATGGCAGGTGGACTTGTCGGTTTATCCTAAGTGAAAGTTCACGCCTGTAACCTATAGAATAAGTAGGCAAACCATTTCGATAAACTTGATACCGAAACAGAAGGGAATGGGAATTGGGAATTTAAAAATATCCCCATTCTGTATTCTTTAACAAAACATTAAAAAAAGACTTAATGTATGATTGGAAATTATTTTGGCAGGACTCCGACACTGGTAAAAGGGTTAAAGGTTTTTTACCTTCCACGAATTATGAGCTCTTGACTTAATACATTTTGTATCTGTAGTTATGGTCTTTCAATTTCATATTGAAATAGCTTTCTGTCCCTAATGTTTTTTTGTGGATGGGAATGAGACGCAGATCAGTATCTATTTGAGTGCATTTATGTCAAGAATTTTCACTTAACAAAACCTCTTTCGCATAATAAAGCAACTTAGCTTCTATGTGTTCATAGAAATAAATGATCTCTCCTTAAGTTCAGGATAATTTTTTCAAATTCCTAAACAAATTTGGGACTGGATTACAGGTTCTGAGAATTTATGATCAGTTCACATATCGATTGATCTTATAAGCGAAAGATAATTCTTCTCTCTTGTCTTGGCAACGTGATTTTTGTGTCAAATTACAGGCTGGTTTGAGATTAATTTTATTCTTCTCTCTTTTTATTGAAGAATTCAAATAAAATACTAATAAAAATCATATAAAAATAATAATTCGTATATTTTAAGTGTTGGATTTATAGTACTGTATTACGGTTTCTCCCTATTTTTCTTTCTCTGATTTGTCTGTATTTTGCCTACATATTCTCTATTGTACGGCTTATATTCTTTTTTGTTTTTGTCTGTGTATTTTTTATTTTTGTATCTTGTTTGATTTGGCTTTTTATGTTTTATTTGCCGTGTTTTGCATTGTATTGTCCACCGTTTTTCAGCATTTTATTGTCTCTGTGGCTTTTACATTAATAACTCAAGAAATGTTGAGGCCTTACTTTAAAGTTACACATCTATGTAAATATCAATTTGCCTTATGTGAACATGGTGAGCTTGTTTGAAAATGGTCTCCACAAGCTTAATTCTTGCGATATTTCTCTCTCCCCAGGGAGGGAAGCGGCGTTCATCAAAAGACTCTACAACCATTGGGATGACCGACCCTCCTGGATTACGGAATAGAATGGAAACACTTCACTAGCGACTTCAGAATTATTATCAGATACAATTTCAAGATTTAAAATTTTAAGCTGGTAATTAGAAAATAATCTGTGCAGCTGTTTTTGATACGTTTTATGTTCTAGACGTTTACTCTTAGATATGTCAGTCATCAAGTATGGGAAAAGCAAATTATACATAACCAAATGATGGATAAATTAATCGCTGTAGTTATTACAATTTGGAATGCATCAATTTTATTACTAAGACTTCATTTCTAAAATTTGTCAAATGAAAATTAAATAACGAATGCACTGCCATTAATATGAATGATTTAAGTATTAATTACAATATGCAAAAGTTTAATCTATATTTAAATAGTTTTTTAATCAACTTGTGGGATTTCATTATGATTGTGGTCGAATTATCCATTAGGGCATGCATTTTATTTTATTAAGAGAAAAGAAAATAATTGTAAAGTGTTTTCTTAATTTTATTTGTCGACGAGTAATACTGGAGTCTAGTCTGAAATTGGAAAAATTGTGAATTGAATGTATAAAATAAACTTACTATTTCAAATCATTTGCTGAAAAAATGATAATTCATTACTTCAGTTACTCGGAATAACACACCATATTTACGTCCGAAGTGAAAGAAATTAGTTCAGATTTATTATAGAATCATAAAACGCATTGATAGTAGCAGATTCAAGAACTACTTATATTTGATTCCGTTGCACCAGAATATTCTAGAAATTATATTGATTCCTAAAAAAGCGTCCAGAAAATTAATTAAAACAAAGTTAAGTTAAAGGAAATTCGTAACTGTTTCTTAAACAACGTTTATTAAAAGTTAAAAATAACTACATTATACTAAGTGCCATTCATTGTGACTAACATGACCTTTAATAATATGAGCATTTCATTTCGTTTATCAATAACTGTTTCTTCAGTAAAAATAAATGTTATTTATAAACGATAAGCGATACATATAATATAAATAAAAGCAGAAACTCAAAAGTTGTTCTAGAAATATCAAAATTTTGCTTTAAATATACTTTTCAATACCTAAAGTATTCTCAGTTTTTTCCTCCCTTGAGAAATAAAATATTCTACAAAAACATTACATCAACTAATCTGCAAACGGAAGTATTTGTTCTAAGGCTTACAGGAGTTTTTGGAGAGAAAAAAAGCATTAAATTAAAAACTATAAAAGTTTAAAGGACATTTATGAAAATATTCCTTTCTCTTCAGTCAATTCTTCTTCTCCAGAGAGAAAAAAGTACGAATGTCGAGAAAATCGTTACTGGGGCGTTTTGTCATTAGTATTCAGTCCCTTATTTTCTCGGCTGCATTGGAAATGACATTTACTTCCTTCCTAGCTTCCAGCAATGTTTCCCCACAGAATTCTCAACCGAAAAACCCAAACGAAAGAATGGCTGCCATTACCAGTCAAACATTTAATCCCAATCTGCATTAGATAATTTAAAGTGCGGCTCTCCACGTCTCCCATGGGAACCTTAATGCTATGAGTCGCATTCTTGCACCAAACCACTCAACTTTATTTAAAAACCGTTTCGATAAAATGTGCTCTTCATTAGCATATAGGAGTGTTTTTAACATGGAAGAGTCTTAAATGTGTTAAAATTCCCTGCAATTACACTTAGAGTATTTTTTGTCCAGTTAAATTACTAGAGTATAGAGTACCTTCACTGAAAGATTTAACTTTTAGTGCTTAAATTGAAATGAATTTGAATGCTAATTTCATGAACTATTTGTTTTGACTTGCCTTGAAATGTAGTTTAATATGCATCATTACGAATAATTAATAATGCAGATATGATGTAAAACAAATTATTCGGAACAAGGTCAAAGTTGGCTCTTGTTAATAGATAAAGGCTTCAAGACCTGATTTCACAAAAGATACTTCGTGCATGGTTTTCTGGTGCACGTTCAATTCTCTGTGGATCAATCATCCTCTCCATGGTAAGGAGTAGAAAAGGTCTGATTCAGCTACCGTACTTACCATTTGACCATGGCTAGGAAGGTCGATCCTAAAACTTGTCCTGGTATAGCTTCGGAACGTGACATCAATCTAACTTAATTAAACTATACATAAGGCTGATAAATATAAACTATACTATAAAAAGCTAATACATATAAACTATGCTATGTAGAAAGATTAATAAATATTAACTATACTTTAAAAAAGCTAATAAATGCAAATTATACTACAAGGAGAGACTAATCCTTAACTAAACTGTGAAAAAGGCTAATACTTATCTTAACTATAAAAAGGCAAATATTAACTAAACTATAAATAAGGCTAATACTGTATAAAAGGCTAATAAATTTGTTTTAATGAATAAGAAATATTTACATGCAGTGTTCAGATTTTATTAAGAATAATGAAATTAATATATTCCATTACATTTGCAGCTGTTTCTTTTATTATTTGCATAATTAAATTATTACGAAAATAGTTGAAAGCATATCATATGTATATAAAAGATGGAAATGCAGTGTAATATGCACAAATAGTAAAAAAAAAAAAAACTTTTCTCCCATCGTTATGGAATTTTCGTGTTTAGGAGGTTTTATTTCCTACTAAGAAGACACAAAGTACAACGGGAATTATTTCCTTATTCGTTTGTTAATATAATTAGTAATTTGCTTGAATCTTTTCAGATGATGAAGACGACTGTTGATTAGAAAATGTTGAATCATTAACACGGTAGAGAAGATTCTTAAATAAATATTATATTACATTTAGCAACGATCGACTTTTATTTTTCATAACATTCAAGATGCGAATGAGCCTAAAAGCTTTGATAATTAAATTTCAAATGTCCACGTAATCTTATTACATCCTATATTTAATATTTATTCCTGATCGATGATTTTTGTATTATAAGAATGTTTGAGTTCTGGATGGATAAAAATTTTATTTGTAATAATACTGTAAAAATTTCACACTGTTTTCAATAACAATAAGCTGTAATTATACTAAAATTATAAGAAATCGGGTATCTTAAAAAATATCTTCAAAGACTTTTTTTCATTTTCATTATCATTTCAAAACGTGATTTCTATTAGTCTAATTTGAGAAAAAAGAACATATTTTCTTTTTTTGCAAAACATATACTAATCAAAGCAGTGTTCATGGACATGACTACAATAAATAATATATAATTTATTTTTCATATTGTTGGAATTTCTAATTACACGCAAATCGATAAATGAAGTCAAAAAATTCTGTTTTAATGCAGAATCTTAAATTCTAGGAGGAATAAAATAAAATATTTTTTTCTTTATTCAATTGCTTTTATAACGATATGTTAACGAAACTTTTCACGAGATTAAATCACAAAACCTTTAAAAAAAATCCAAATATAAATCATTTCAAAAATTCATATGCAGAAAATGAACGAAAAAACGGTTCATTTGATTGTTTTATATTGAATACAAATGTAATTAAAACATCTGCTTCTATATGAAAATACAATAAAGCATGAAAAAATAACATTTAATTGCTTCTCTTCCAAGTGATATTTTTTTAATAAAACACGTGAATCATACTTTTCTTCTTTCATTCTTCTTAACTTTCTTTGATTTTGCTTTTATTGTCAGCATTTATCCAGACATGCACATTTTTAATGGATGCAACCGCAGTTGAATTTTAAATGACCACTAATGAGGAAATTTTGTATGTATCATCTAAGAACTGAGGTATGAGACACCATTTTACAGATACCCAGTTTAGTCCGCTGTGTTGCACACGTGTGTGAGTGTGCTAAATTCATTTGAATTTAACTTCCTACAGCTTGAAAGAAAGTTTAGACTACAGAGGTAGGGATTTGCTGACCTATTCACCTGATCACGTCTACAAGATATAATTTTCATAACAAAAGAGACACCGAGTAGATTGAGAATTAAATTTAAATTTAACTCAATTAAATATATATAAGTGCCAAAAGTTACATTTTTAAAAAATAGAATAAAATCAGATTTAAAAAATTAGATTTAAAAGATTAAAAATGAGATTTACAAAAAAGTAACTTTTCGTTAGATTGTTATATTAAATAGACAAAACACTGATATAATTAAAGCACCGATTTTAAAATTTTTCCAATTATTTGTTTGCTCTGACTATTATTTTAAATTAATCCAAACAAATAAATTGAGAATTTTAATTAATTAAAATACCCCAGTTTTGCAGAAAAACTTTTTTAAATTTATATTTTATACAAATCAAATAACTTGTTTATACATTCTAAGAATACTCTCTAATTATATTAATTCATAAATTGATTAATTAATTAAAACTTCGCATTTTCAGAAAATCTCATTAGCAGTGATAGTAATTCTTCATTGTTTGCTTAAAATGTTTAAATGGAAGATTATCACAATCGACGCAAACATGCTATTTGTGCTGAAAAGATGCTATTCAGAAGATCTCGAAGATTTTTAATAAAATATTAGATACAATTTCATTAAAGGAAATTGTTATTGTTGCCATGAAAGTAAATAGATCATCTATCAGTCCATTGTACTTATAATACTATTTGTCAATATTGTCTAGAGTATTTAAGCATTTTAAATAATGGTAATTAAATATTTAATGATCTTTGCAATAAATGATTAATTACAAGTTAAATATCATTCAAATTTATAATGATCCCTGTAAACTGTTCTTTATTTTAAGTATTCCATTATTTTGATCAACAAATTAATGTTGTGAAATAAACATTATGTCTTTCAATTTTTTCCTATGATCTGACATTGTTCGACGCACATTTGATGCTGACATTCAAAATCATTTTTTT
>BGPR01000681.1:57905-108066 GCA_013235015.1 Araneus ventricosus
TAAACAGTCGTGATAGAATTCATAATCCATTCTCAGATGGAAAGAGAATTTAGACCCAAACGCAACAGGCTATGGTGATGCATACTCATTTTGAAGGAGAATAAATTAGGGTTTTTGAATTACGCTTCCACATAATCGCCATAATTTTAATGCATTTTGAAAAAAGGAAACGGTTAAATATAGGATATAGGGGAAAAATTGTTCGATTCTCCATAAGTGTAAGATTTAAATCCAAAAGACATCAAATATATTTTGTCAAATTTTAGATCCCTGAATAGTTGAAGAACATGTTTGTTTCTTTCTAATCCGAATATTGGTGATTGATAGCTTAGCCTAAAAAATGAATGCCAACTCTTGACCATTTTTAGATTATGGTGTGATTTATAAGTGCCTGCACTATATCCGATATGTGTGCAAATATAATGTGTCTACTTCCACTATAACCCTCAAAGCTACAATTCAAATATTGCATCCTGGCAAGAGGTAACTGTTTATTATATTTCTTTTTCAAGTTTATTTATAACTATACAGAAAAACCGTATTCCCAATTATTGTATTAAATGTATCGTAATTGCTATAAAAAATTGAGAAATTTACAATGAAATGTGTTTTTAGTTACAAATGATTTCACATTTAAAGCTAATTAGCATTTTAGTATATATTAAATTTACAGACACACAATTATTACCATCTACAAACTGCTTAAAAACATTTCCTTTAAGAAAAAGATGTGTTGGAGGTATCAGTTGCAAATTTCTGTTTCAGAATTTAGCCATCATATGATCAGAACTTCAAGCTACCACCTCACTTCTAAAACATATAAACTTTGTAAAACCTTCTTGGGACTTTGTAGAAATCTGTACAATGGACCTGGCATTTTCTAATGCAAGAATGCATGCGTCTTGTAATATTTGCTGTAATAATTCCAATGGATAAAAGAGTCATTACAAGGAAAACTGTTTTTTCCAATGTGTTTTTAAAAAGTAGAAGAAAGTATAAATGAGCAGAAATGGAAAGAGAAGTATATAAGAAATGAAAGTTTAGATATTTTATATAGGAATACAAAAGAAACCCTTCTACTTTTAATTTCAGAGCTGACTCTTAATTCTTTATCGAATGATCAATGTAAAAAAATATACTATTTTCAATTTAGCCTATTTTACTATTTATATAGGGAACTAAATAACTGTTCACTTTTAATTTCAGATGCTCTAATTTCTTTTATCGAACTGATCAAATGCAAAAAATATATATACTGTTTTCTACTTACTATTTTACTATTTATATAGAGAACTAAAAGAACCCTCTTCTCAACTTTTAATTTCAGGCCCTTAATTTTATCGAACTGACATTTGCAAAAAATATATTCTTCTAATTTAGCCTAGTTTTTTATAATGAAGGTATTTACTACTCAAAAATTTAATTTTATGGATTTATAAAGAATATCCTTCCATTGACTGTATATTAAGCATACACATTTAACATTTATGGATATTTCACTGATGATTAAGGCATCTTTTAGAAGAAATGGAAATATATTTTTGAGTATTAACTACCTGCCAATCAAATCTTTTTAAAGTTAATAGTGATTGCAAACAATATGATCTAGTAATTTTGAGATTTACTATGTAACAATACATCCTTTGCTTATTGAATATTAGCTATATATTTCATCCTCTTATGGCTATTTCAATGACGATTAAGTCATCATTTGAAGAATGAATCATGATTTCTTAGCATATTAACCGCCAAATCGAAACTTTAAAGTTCTGATAGTGATTTTGCACAAACCGACAAGATCTAGTAAATGTAAAATTATTTGCTAAGAAGTTTTGTATGTATTGATTACAATCCTTTATACTCATCATGTTACCCATGAACAAGCAGTTATATATATATATATATATATATAATATATATGAGGAGAGTATATATATATATATATAAAAGTATATATATATATATATATAGAAGAGAGGTAGAGAGTCAGTGTGTAGAATTTGATGTTTCAAATGCTTATATATATATATATATAAATCATTTGAGCTTATAAATTTCTACACGCGATTAGTAAATTAATTTATTTTACGTGTGATGTTTCGTTGGGGTCTAAAAGTTATTACATTTACAATATGAATGTTACTAGATAAGTGATTTTGAAAAAAAAAACAAGCTTTGTCGTCGTAAACTAGTTTACTCGAAGACTCCTGGGATAAATTGATTGTCACTATGTAAGAGGATAATTTAGTTTTGCTGACGTTAATACGAATAAATTAATTCTTCTTCCGTAGGTTAAGCTAATCTATTTAAGTTTAAATTGGTTTTATTAATAAGCGCTAGGATAAACTATTCTAGAAATAGAATAATATTTGTATTGAAAACCTTGTATTCATAGCTGGTGTAGTATACCTAAGCACATTTTAGTAACAAATGAATTCAGTATTCACAATATTGGCGTTTTCTATTGCCTTGTTTTAACTTTCGATGAAAATATTAAGTTATGAAGCAGAAATAATTTAATGAAATAATTTTCTAATCATTAAGTAGGTGTTTACTTAAACGATATATGTATAGATGTTGTTTCACTGCAAGCAGTAATATAATTTCGGTGCTCATTATGTAACATTATCATGCATAGTTCGATGTAAAGTTCATTTCGGAAGCTTTTGCAATACATTTTCAAACGAGTTAGACAGTTCTTGAATGTGTATTTAGATAAATGATTAAACAACTCATGTAGAATAACTACAATTCCATCGACTATATAATCTCATCTTTTAAGGTAGATACCACAAAAGAAATTTCTAACCGATGCGTCAATTATCAGATTTATCTCTGATCTACTCACAGTGAAATGAAATGGTCTATTTGTTTCTTTTTCTTTCTTTTGTAATTCATTTAATTCGGATTTTGCTCTGGTGATCACTATTCAAACATTTGCAGACTTGCTTAATGATTTGACTATGTTTGCATGTCACTTCACAAATGGGGCAGTTATGAATGATTTTGAATCTGATTAAAAATAAATTTATAAATACTCTTATGATATATTTGCTTATATTAAAGTGTTTTAATAAGGAATTTGTGAGAAACAGATGCATATAAATGTACTTCATTCGTTGATGCTATTGACTCTGTTTGGAAAGCAAAAATTTAATTAGAATAAATAACAAAATTTTATCACACATGTGTACTGGAACTAATTATAGCATTTGCAAATAGTAGCTCAAATACCTTGTTACAGTAATTAAAAACACACAAAAAATCCTTTTAATACAAAATCTATCAACAAAGGTATGACCACATATAAGATTTCTGCTAAGTTATATTATAGAAAGGTCTTTCCTTTAAGTAAACTATTAGTTTTGTGAGATATTTCGTGAGTCCGATGACTGAAGAAAAGGACTCGTAGGAGAAACATAAGGGGTTTTTCAAAATTCTGGTATATTTTTTAAAAAAATAATAGATATAACCTATATAGTACATATCTGCAAAAACGCTTCAAATTAACGAATTCAAAAATTAAATACAGGTAAAGAGAAACACATAGAAGTAAATGAATAAACACAGATAAAATATTATTTAAGAGATTCTAAAAAACCATTAAACGTTCCCCATTTGGATTCTTATTCCTTTGTTCTTTCAATCTTATTTCTTTAATTTTATTGTGTTCTATTTTTTAAAGTTTGGTTTTCTGTCTATTAATTTTGTATCTTTGTCATTGCAATTTTACTGGATGCTGCTGCTTTTGCGCGCAACAGATTAATTGCTTGTATTATTCTTTTCTGTGTCTCTTTTGTTTATTATTTTTCTGTACATACTCTAGTAAAGAGAAAAACCATAATCAATATAGATTGCTTTAAGTTATTCTTCTTTTGTCACTAAATTGGGAGTGCGTTTTGTCTTGTTTTTCTACATTTGTAAGAGAAGATTTTTCACCAAATAAACTTTAATAAAGTAACTCCAAATTTTAGCCTTCAGCTTTTATATATTAATAACTCTGAAAATAATAACTTAATAGCTAAAGTGAAACTAATTAATAGCATGTGTAATACATGATTCTTAATAGATTTCAAAATTATCTGTGATTTTTGAAGATAAAGTCTTGAAATAAACAAAAATGCAAAAGTAAGTATACTATCGTTCAAAAAGTTTACAAAATTTTTGTAACAATATTCAGAATAATGTTTTTAGAATAACATATTTATTCAGCCACGTGTTTACGACGGAATAGAAGCCTACGTTAATGTAACAAGTTTCTTCAATTTATCATCATATTTAATATTTTAGAGAAAAAAGTCTCGACCACGCTATTACAGAAGTAAGATGTTTCCTTTGAGCCGTAACTGAAAGTTTACTTACTTAAATAATAAATTACTGTGCTTGAAAACATATTACGCAGGTTTAGTTATTATGAATGACATGGTGAAAGATGCTATCCATCATACAGAAAAACCATTTCTCATTCCCTGTTTCAGCAACATTTTCTTAATATTAGTGCACTCATAAAATATGATTAATATGCTATTCAAATTTCCAGGAAATTTGAGTTATCATTTCCCGAAAAAATTGTCGATTTGATATTTTTTTAGGAATTTGGTTTGCATAACATATTCTAATGTATCAATTTAAATTATCTATTTATAAACTATTTACTAAGTCAAGAAAGAGATAATAGTTCGAATTTGGTAAATTTTAACAAACTATTCATAACTCGAAATTTCTTTTAGAAAGAGGATATGTACTAAATAAAATATATAAATTTTTCTGCAAAACTCTTATCTTTAGAAAAAACTGCTTCACTCGAGTATTTACTAACGTACTTATTGCAATAGAAATTAAAGAACATTAAATGTTTGGAAACACATTTAATTAATTTAAAATAAATATCTTATTTGTAAATATTTTTTTAAAAAATCAAATTATATATTCACTAGCTGATATACCCATCGTTGCTAGGAATAAAAAAAAATCCCATCTGAGTATTTATAACACTTTCAATGCAATAGAACGATTATTCTCAGCAGCGTCTTTCATTAATTTTCGTTCGACCTCCCCCGTGTTGTCTCATTCCCTCGGCCAGCAATTAACTTTAAAAGTTAGGAACTAACTTTTATTTTTCTATCCCTAGTTTGAACGACCTGGTTCGAATCTAGCAGTCCTTGGTACTCCATTTCTCCCTCCGCTTCAAAAGTAGTTTCTTTTACATATCTTGGTTTTTATTGCCATTTTCTGGACTACAATTCCATTGTCTTTAGTGCTTGAGTGATTGGCCGGAAAAACACCGCATAGTGCTCTTTCTTTTTCTCCTTAGACCTCTCTCTCCGGAAGGAAACAGACTCAATGACGTTGAAGGAATTTGCACACTCATTAGGAACATTTAAAAATTTGTGAAATGAAATGAAACATCGCATAGATAGAGTAATTAACGCCATTAGATTGTGGTGCAATCATATAGAAAGAGATCATGCTACGAAATAAAAGCGGAAATATGGATTCTGTCTTTCCTTTAGTATTTAACGAAAGCAATATTTTTTACCATAACTTTAATAATGGTAAAAATACGGGCCTGAAGGATGTCATAAAACAATAATTTGGTTTGAATTTAATTACAATAATAAAAAACATTGTTACAAATTTCTTTTGAAATGAATTTCGAAATGTATATTAAAATTGGGGGAAAGAACGTATGCCATTTAATTTCAGATCAGTATATGGAAACTTTTCGGCTCTTTAAGATGGTACAGTAAAACTTCGATTAATCGTCATTCGTTTAACCGTAAATATCTTTTATATGTCACCGTCTGAAAAAAGTATCATAGATTTTTAAACGTTGGTTTCTAGTATTGCAATACATTTCAGAACATTACTACTCTTGTATTGAATCTTATATTGATAGTTTTGTAAAATTCAAAACAATATGTATGTATTATAACCTATTAAAGCATTTTATTGAGGGCATATATTGACAGATTTCGATTATCAGTCCATTAGGTTAACCCTAACAGTCCCGGTCCAGATGGTAGCGGTTAATCGAAGTTTTACTGTGCATCAAACATCTTCGTGCAAAGTCTGCTTCGGAATTAATGTCTAAAGGAAACAAGATTTTCTTATATTAGCTTTGATAGTGGCAAATACACGTGAATGAAATATAATAAAGTATTGTTAGAAATTGCTTTAAAAATACATTTTCAAACGTTAATAACAATCAGAAAAAACTCTTTACTTCAATGGAATTAGGATCATTAAAAAGATAATCGTTTGCTCTTTAAGATGGTGTAAAAATATTTGTCGAAGTTATTGGCAAAATTAATATTTCAGAAGTTATTGGCAAAACACTTCTAAGCATTAGACTTAAAAGCGACTAATTTCCGTCATTTAATTAAATATCTTACAAACTAATTAATTCTGAAAGTTGAAAATAGCATACTTGACCTAGAAATGCACCCCTGAATATCTTGTGTAAATTTCATGTCGCTACCATTCAACGTTTATGAGGAGTTCTTATGACAGACACACGTATTTTCTGTTTTATATTATAGATTTACGGTGTGAACAGCAATACAAGTAATAAATTTTAGTTCTTTTTCAGTGTTTGAAACCTTAGATGAAAGTGCAAACATTTTATATAAATAATTTTCATCACTTAAAAATATTTCAGTGTATTGAATACTACAAAAATGTTCAAAAGCCATCAAAATTCAAAGCATGTTAAAAGCAAGGCAAAAGAGCATTGCAGATTTTCAATTGCCTGTATGCCTAATTGTCTATGTATTCAAAAACACAACGATGTAAAAGAATTAAATGTGGCATGTGGTCTTGAACTTTCAGATCAGTACATGTTTTGAATCAAATAGTTCAGTGGCAGAAGTCCAAATATATACTGGATTCGCTTCCCTAATACTACGAAGCAAAACATAAAACTCATATAGTGTCCATGTTTGCAGGGAAAACTAGGGTAAAATACACTCGCTGGTTTGGTAAATCCAGAAAAAATGATACATTAACAAATAAATTTTTAATGAACGGGAATTGAATGGCAAAGTCTCTAATTTAAAGGTCATTAAATTAGGTTTACGTTCTATTATGAAGTTCTTTTAGTACTGGCATCGTAATTTTGAATTGGGATGACGAGAATGGAATTTCAGTTATAAATATCTACAAAACATCATCTATCATCATCATCTATCTAGTCATCCATCAACCACGCTCTACAAATTAATAGGCCGCACGAACGTGAGGATTATTGACTCTTGCAGATCATATGTTCACTAGGCCTATATACACCGTGAGTCTTCAGTGGATCTCAGCCTGAAAAAAATTGAGACTTTGGTAAAGAAACCAGAATTATATCGCCAGAATACTGTAGTCTTTAATAGCTTTGAAAATAATTATTATAACTCTTTCAGATAAAACGTTCATCAGACCCATGGTGGACTTCAGCCTGGAACAAGCGATCGATTGATCTAGAAACCAGGATTATATCACTAATATACTGCGGTCTCTAAGAATTTTGTAAAAGCTATTCTTTAAACATATAATTATTATAACTCTTGCAGATCAAACGTTCATCAGGCCTATATATACGGTGAGTTTCAAGTGGACTTCAATCTGGAGCAGTGATAATTCAATCCAAAGGCTAAGATTATATCACTAATATACTGCGGTCTCTAACAGTTTTGTAAATGTTCTATAATAAACCTGTGATTAGTAATTCTTGCAGATAATGCTTTAATCTGGCCCATGGTGGACTTCAGTCTGGAACAAGTGATCATTCGCTCCAGAAGGCAGAATTATATCAACTATCTACTGCGGTCTCAAGCAGTTTTTGTATAAATGTTCTATATTATAGACAAAATATCTTTCTTTCAATGTCTCAAATACTGCACTGTTCTTAACACAAAAATATATTTAGACACCTGTATAGGCAACCATTACGAGTGAGCTTAAACGGGCATCGAGAACTTTAAGGTTCGGATGCGAAAATAATAAAATAAGTATAAGTGACGTGGAAGGACCGAAAGGATATTTCAAACTTGACGATCACCTTGTCACATAAAGGAGAAAGAAAATAAAATAAAGGAAGCATTCTAGACAGGAAGGAAGAGATCCCTCAACTCCCCATACCCCATTCACACGACGCAGTAAAAGAAATGGCCCGTGAAATCCACACCGTTGCCCATACTCCAGCAGTCACTGCACGAGAATAAAAATGAAACCAGTTGTTATGGGCCCTAAGACTAGAAGAAAGAAGAGAAAAAATAACGTAAAATAGCCTCAAATAAAGAAAACATATTTTTGATGCCTTTTTTTCCCCTCCCTCTTTTTCCCTTCCATCCTGAATTTTTTCGTCTTCAGCGTTTCTTTCAACCTTCTTTTCATCTTTCGGGTATCTCTGGATTGACTTTCTATGAATGTGTCAGAAATCCTTCCTTCGATCGGTGAGCTTTCGTTGGAGACGATTCATAAATTAGCTTCAGAGAACTTTTTTTTTCCTCTCTGTGCTGAAAGAAATCGATTGCCTATAAAATTTCCGGTATCCCCATCCGTTTTCTGTGGGGCTGAGTGATGTTGTTTGACCTTAAATAACTCAGTTTTCTAGATGGAACAGAGATTATCTATCGACATCAGTTACGGTCTTCGGATCTTACTAAATCTTTCCGATTCTTTCAATATGATGGGTATATCCATTACGCCTTTTTTTCCATTGATGTTCTAGCGGTGGCTTGCAATCATTCTGTGTTTGCACAAAAGTGCTTTTCTAGGATGTAGCGAGACATTTGAAATATGATCTGCCTAAAATGAAAAGATCCGTACACATTACAGTGATCTATTTTATATTTATTATCTGCTGCTTCTGCTTTTATTGTTTACAGAAAATTATTGCATTGCTTTTGTTCAGGCACATATCTCTAAACGTGTATTCTAGCTTAACATTATCATTTTCTGACAACCTACCCCGTTGGGAGATTAATGGAATGGAATTTCTTGAATTGAAATAGGTTTATTCTATAATGGGTGAAGGAGGCTCAGGATTTTAATGTTTCAATCTGATCCTTTATTCAATAAAATCTTAAAGGAATTTTTCTAGAGTCCGCTATAATTAAGTATCCGTAAATGAAATTTGATTTTGTATCGTCTTTGTCTGATCTATGCACAAAAAGCTTGTCAACTCCATACCAGCCACCAGCAATCCAACAAAAAAAAACGCATCCACCACTTATGCTATAAACGCAACAAAAAAATGAGATGTCATTTCGAACTCTTCAAAAATGAGAAGCCCCTAAAATGATTTCTGATTAAAATTATTTTTTGGAAATAAGTTCTCTCTTTTATTAATATATTACTAGAGCTTCGATGATGGAATAGAAGAGGTATAAGGACACTCTATCATTATTGATAAAGGAATAAATAACCAAATAAAATTTAAAGTGTAGTTTTATTGAAATAAAAGTTGTTAATGTAAATGACGTGTTTCAATTAAAAAGCAGTAAGCATTATAGGAGACAGAATACTCAATGATGTTTAAAACTTCTACGGCTATAAGTTGGAATTAATAAAATATTACATTGGAATTTCATTTCTTAATTAGATATTTAAACACTCTGTGTATCAGTGGAACTTCGTTGTGGTTAAATCAAACCATATTTCTAACAATTAACTCAATTCTTGGACTGAAAATGTGGGAATAAATATAAATTTGATGCTTTTGACTTGACGGAAAAAATAGTACAACAGACTAAAATGTTGAAATAAAATTTGAAAGGCAATATTTTTACCGTAATTTGATCCCTAAACTACTTTATTTTCCTCTATAATTAATGTATATTTTTAAATGCCGAAGAGGAGAATTTAAATATTTTATTTGAATTCTTTTTTTTTTCATAGCTATAGAAAAGTAGATAACACATTCAATTTTTTCAAAGAGAACATTGGATTCATTAATTTCTCTAGTCTAGGAGAAGGAAATAATAATATTTAACCAAGGAAGAAAAAGTTTGAGTAATTTGAAATTGAAACCTTATTAAAACAACTTAAGAAAATATTAGCCAATTAGAATACTTTCTCCTGATGTTGATATGAATATTAAAACTGAAATAACAAAGGAGAAATAAGTCCCTGATTTTATTTATATCCATGTCTAATTAATTGGCCCATATCTGTGACATTGACACAAAAATAGAATTAACAACAAATTGCATATAACATGTGGACTGTTTCATGTGCTTATATGCATAGAGAAATTAAAACGATAAAAGTTATGTGCAGCGGAGACATAAGTAAGCAGTGAAAAATAGTTCCAATTTCTTACTCAAGTATGCGTAGTTGAGTACCAAGAGTTAACTGGACTATTTTGAAAAATGAAATGCTCCAATAGTATTTCAGACATTGCATGAGATTCATTTGCTATTTCAAAAATATTTTATAGTAACAGAAGAAAACTATATTGATGAGAAATGCCTTCAGGAATTACCTACAAATAATTTCAGACATTTTTTTTTCAGATTTTGTTGCCTGATGTGTCTTTAAACATTTAATCACCATATGTTTTTATTTATATTTTAACTTCCCATGAATTTAGCTTTTCAATAAAATTAACCATTCGCTTTGATGGGCAATTTAATTCTTTGAATTCTCAGAAATATTTTACACTTGTAATTTTAAGGAAATATACAAATACATGTATAATGAACTTTTTGAGCTTCACGTGAAAAACGGAAAGGCTGTTTGGATAATAAAAGTTATAGTAATAAATGATAAAGAAATGAAAGATGTTTGATGTTTTAAACATCAAATTGGGAAATTCAATTGGAAATTAATAATCGGCATGAGATTCATTCAATCTACATATATAAAAGAGAAAATAACTCACTGACTCATCACCACATCCCTCAAACCTCTTGGATTAGAATCTTGAAATTTGGAAGGTGGTTATTTCTTTGGGAGTAGGTGCTCATTAAGAAAGGAATTTCCAGGAATTTTATTTGAATTTTAATTAATTAAAATTACCCTAAATTGTAGCGCTTTTCTGCAATAATTGCAGAGCATATTATCGCACAAAAACCATTTTAACATCATCTTAAAGTTTAAAAAATTAGCTTTTTAATGGCACTACTTTAATTTCTGTACAATATTTTGTTTAATTGTAATTAATTCCTAAAATGTTTCCAAGCGCAATTTCTAACATTGTTTTTATTGTTCTCACGTGCAAGAAATTTTCTTTCTTTCGTTCTCTCTTCCCAAAAACTTTGTAATTCTTTTGAATTAAGTTCATATCTGTGTTCTACATCCTGATTAACGGAGATTTTACGTTTATTTTAATATTTTATATGAGAGTATTTTTTGCATTAATACTATTAGACGTGAAAGTATTTTTATCCAAGACGCCAATAATGTGTTACATCGCGAACAAAGACGCTGTCATCAGCTAGTTATCCATAAGACAGACACAAATAGTAATAAAAAAATTATAAAATGTAGTGATTGAATTTCTTAGCACTAACATTTATAGGACGATAAACAATGGGAAAAGTTCGCCTTTTTTAATGTCTATCAACGTATTAAGATAAAATAAAATTAATCCATGTCAGGAACAAGGTACTAAGAGCAAACTATTTTGAGGATCGAATAAATATTGAGTTAGCACTTTCATTTTGTATGGCCGAGAAAGAAACTGTTAAGAAAAGCATTTCTTTTCTCAATTCCAAAAGCATTCCCACTCTAACAAGAGCTTTAAAAACTCAGTTATTCTATAAGAGGATCAACTTAAGAAGTGCTTCGTAAAACTTCAATATCCTGAAAAATGCTTATGGTCATTTTCTCTCTCTAGGTCTTTTATCCTTAGAGGAAATAGAAATTCTTTGACCAGAGTTTCTCTCTTTCAAATCGCTTCAAAGGTTCATTTTAACTTCATTGTTGAGAGAAATGTAGTAGTGCTGTTCCTATTATATTGACGGTTTCCAGAAAAAGTACATATGTCAAGCAAAGTAAGAAGGATACACAAAAAATGTGGAAATTTTAGGCCTTTTAGATCCAGAAAGTATTATCAAAGTAGCTGTCAAACACAACGTATTTACTTTTTGGAGGCGTTTATATTCATATTTATGTAGCAATCATTCATAATTATTTAAAAATGGAGATTTGGAAAATCAAGAACTGTTACTATATTTTGGAAATCCTCTAAATAAAAACATGGCTTTCATTGCTTCATCGTTTTCTTTAATTAATAAAAAATAATTCCCTTCATAAATACACTTCTTAAAAACGCTTCATAAATATTCAGTCGATTAGTTTAGTTTAGTTGAATAAAGTCCCATTGGGAAGGTACGCGAGGCTGTTTCGAAGCGCCCCTCGCAATTTTGAAGCATGATGATGGCGAAGACTACACATTGTAGTCCACCTGAGTTACTGCACTTTCTCTAAATACCCGCACCACACCAGAGGGACGAAGTTTCCTAATTGAAGGATATAACTTGTTGGTATGAATTTCAGATCTTCCGTAGAGAAGCACTCCGAACTCGCGACCATCCGGTGCAGAAATCATTGTTCTGCCACGAAGTCGACGAGGTCCATTATACAGATGTCAGTTATGACTTTCCAATATGCCCCGAATATATGCGATTCTAAAATCGAGGAAAGGATTCTAACGCATAAGCTACAAAGGACAGACAATTTTCTTGCTATGAGTTACATTACCTGGAATGCTTAGTGCAAATAAAACGAAGCATGAGAAAAAAATTGAAGAATTGTTATTCACCTATTTTTCATAATTTAATTTATTTTTTTAAAAACTATAATTTTGTTTCCATTCTGCATACAATAAATTTCAAATAAACAAAAATAATACAGTGAAAACTGTGTGTAACAACTCTGTTTGTAAAGATAAATCTACCTTTAGCGATATTTTCTTAGCGCCAATCCTGGTACCAAATTTCATCAAAATCGCCCAAGTCGCCAAACGAGTCAATCAGCCTATTTGTTACATGCATTTTGGAAACTTTTCCCCACCCTACCCTAAGGGACTGTGTTAGGGCTTATTTACCCCTCCTATACTTCAAGTGGGCTAATGAGTAACATGTATACCAAGTTTCGTCAAAGTCCCTTTAGCCGTTCGAAAGTGAT
The DNA here is from genome assembly GCA_013235015.1 of Araneus ventricosus. Lineage (NCBI taxonomy): Eukaryota > Metazoa > Arthropoda > Arachnida > Araneae > Araneidae > Araneus > Araneus ventricosus. Next base: position 71,028 of record BGPR01000681.1, read on the forward strand.
GCTGGAACAAACATACATACGTTGAGTTTTATTTATTAAGCTTTATTATTTAAATAAAACTCTTTTGCTGGTAATATTTGCCATAGTTTTGTTTTATTTATCGTTTCGCAATTTCTGCTGAGTTTGTCTTTCTTTCTTGATTTGAATTTTCTCTTAAAATATATCTTTATTCTTTTGCTGTTAATTTTCTTTAAATATTAGAAGAATCGATCCTCTATTTTTAGCTTTGTTCAACATTTTTTAAATCCCTTTTTTTCATTTTGATGCTATTCTTTTTCTTCTAATTTTACAAAACAGGCATTTTTTAACACGCTAACTGTTGCTGGACGCTGCTAGGTTTCCAGTTCCAATGCTGTGATTCTTATTATTTAATTAAATCAATATTTTAATTCTTTAAGAAATTTTGAACTAATTTAATTGAATAATTAGATTTAATTTAATAATCAGACTAATTTAATTTATTAACTAGATTTTATAAGTAACAACTGCGTTTTATAGATTCCATATCATTTTTTATTACTTTCATTAATATTTTACGATAATGTAATTTGGTAGTATTAACCCAATATCTGAATTTCGTGTGCATACAAATTATCAAGCGAATATAAATACTCTTTGCATGTAGGGTCAAGTATCCCTACCTATAGGGTCAAGTTTACCTAGCTTAGGGTGAAGTATCCCTAAGGTTAGGAATACTTGACCCTGTGCGATTTAATGAAATATATTTATTTTATAATTAAATGAGATATCTATTTAGCATAAGTACATTTATCCTTCTTAAAAACAAATCATTTTATGATGATAAAAATTCAAATATTCGGGAAATATAAGAAAAAGTAAAAGCAGGGTCAAGTATCCCTAGTTTCTCCTACTTATTAGAACGTTTAAAATATTTCTAACGCAGGTAGTTTTTGCTATGTAAGCTCTCAGATGCACTAGAAGAAAGGAAATATTTGGAAAATATTACAAACATCTTTTGTTGAAAGAGCCGAGTTCGCTGGAAAGACATTTTATAAAAATTTCCTTAAACGTGTTTTAATTATTCAGTGCAGGAAAAATTTCGCATAATTTTCATTTAACATCTTTGTATCAAGCTACTAATAAACGCTTCCTAACTAAAAGCCCGTTATCGAAATACAATCTTTCATGAGCTGGAGCCGCATGCTTGTTGTCTTTATAAAGCATAAGAAATAATGTTACATTAAAGATTATCTATTATCCTTATCATTATTTAATTCAATGTTTATTGTTTACTACAATCATATTGAGGTGTCAAGTACCAAAAGTAATTGTTGGAGAATCAATTGATAGTTTAATAAAAGGATTTAAATTTGTAATATTTTTTATTTACTTGTCGTTCGAGGAATTATCTAATTGGAAAAATAATTTTCATATGGTCCTAAGTAAATGATAACGCCGGATTTCTACGATTGAACTAAAAATTAAAAAAATTACAAAATTTGAAATTGCAAAAATATCATCTTTAGTCATACCCGAACTGTATTTAAATGTAAAATAAATTGACATCAATACTGAATTGAATTTAAATTACTATATTATCAAGAAAAAGAAAAATTAGAAACACCTTTAAAGTAGAAGAATTTTTTTGTATTCATTCTAATAGAGAAGTTTTGTACTTACTTTGGAAACTAAATATTCACCTTCAGAGCGACCAGAGAAATTATTAACATTAATTTAGTCGAAAAGATCTTGATAATTTAGAATAAATAGAATTTTATTCTAAATCATTCTTAAGATTAAAAAATTGCGAACTGTGAAGTTAAAAAATATACCTGAATTTTTTTTAATTTAAAGAGAGAGAGAGAAGAAATGTGAACTCGGATTTAAAAATTATTCAAAACTAATTTAGAAGACGTTTTGCAAAAAGTAGAAGAAATTATTCCTATCACACCGCGGCAAAATAGTAAACTGTTAGTAAAAATAATCATAAACAAATACATTAAAGAAATAAATTTGGCAAAATAATTAATATAATTTATCATTTGAAAGAGAAAAAATGCATTAATAATATATAGAGAGATCTTTGACATAAACATAAATTAAACATACTTTGAAAATTCCATCATTGAAAATATCATAGAGAATGATTTTTTTAATATAAATAAAAACATTATGATTAATTTGTGCATCTTATCTTACGACAAAAATGTTCGAAAGAATATCTTAAGTCCACAAAATTTATAAGAATATAAATTAGCTGCATTTTTTCATAAACAAACACTTTTTTGAAAGATAATTAGAAAAGAAGTATTTTTAATTCAGAGCTTTATTAGAGAAAACACATCAATCTCGTAATAAAATATCTTTGTCATAATAGAAAAAACTTGTTTTCAATTTAGAGTGGAAAGAAATTCAAATTTAATTATAAGTAAGTTGACTGTCATTTTCTATTATTTAAGAAAGCAAAGTAAATAATGTTTTTGGAAAACTTTACCAGTTTTTAATAGGGAAAGCTAATATTTACTTATCCGCTTCATTTGAGTTAAGTGTTTTAGCATAAAAGAAGTGTAAGTTATGAAATGTAAATACACCTTCTTACCTTCTTTTCAGTATCAGCATCTCTTTCTCTATAAAAGGCAATGTTTGTGCGTGTGTGTGTCTGTGCGTTGTTTAGACATAAAATATTACACTTACAGCCCCGAAATTTGGCACACAGGTAGACCTTATGGTGACTCAATGCACCTCGAAGCCAGAATTTTAAAATTCAATCTAGAAAACTTTTTATTTAATATTTTCTGGAGTTTTGGGGGATTTTTCGTACTCTTTTCTCCATTGCATTGTTTCTAATAATCGTAGCAAGAAAATAGATGCATCATAAGAAAGAAGAAACAATTTCCGTTCCGAAATTCCCAAATTTTTGAAAATATATTTTGGTATAATTTACAACAATACTTTTCATTGTTGCAACGCAATTCAAACCGTTTTCATTGTCTTACCAAATATTGAATTGCGTGTTTCTCTTTCATTTTTGAAAGCTGAGTTAATATCCTAATACATCTTGCTTTCATATTTTATTTCACCAAAAGTTTTGAGGAAAAACAAATTAAATTTAAAATTAAAAAGGTTTAGTGGATTGTAAAAGATTGTAAACTTACTGTCTGGGATGAATGCGCTATATCACAGAAAGCTGCGTTTGAAGCACTAGACGTTACGTTAAAAGACATCTGGCATAACATTAACACAATGGGAGGAATGACCAAGGTGTTAGCTTGAGATTTTCGACAGAGGCTTCCAGTTATTTCCCGTGGAACTAGAGCGGATGAAATGCAGGCCTGCTTAAAATCTTCGTACCTATGGAATGGCATTCAGAGACTTGGACAAACAACAAGCATACGAGTTCATCTCAACGGTGATCCCTCTGCAGGGCAACTTGCAGATAACCTAATTAAATTAGTAAAAGGTGCCGTTACTCCGGATAACCAAGATTATGCGTAGCGATGCAAAGCATTGTCAAAATTCAGCAGGAGCTGAAGGAAGCAGTGTTTCCAAATGTAGCGCAGCGCTTTATTGACTACTCATGGCTGTGCCAAAGAAAAATTTGTGATCCAAGAAACGAAGATGTCAGCGTCACGAATTAGCACTTTTTACAAGAAATTCCTGGTAGTGTTCAAGTTTATAAATCTATTGACACTACATGTGATATCAACGAGGCTGTTAACTACCCAACCGAGATTCTGAACACATTGGAGCCACCTGGAGTACTTTCACACACATTGGAGCTAAATATTGGGAAACAATAATTCTTCTCAGAAATCTCCGTCCACCTTCACTTTGCAATGGAACAAGACTCTGTATTAAGAAACTGATGCCGAGTATTATTGAAGCCACAATTATGATTGGACATGCCGTTGGTGAGAACATTTTCATTCCTAGAATCTCAATCATCCCTTCGGATTTCCCATTCCAATATAAACAGTCAGTTCCGTATTAGCCTAATAATCGCATTGATCAACACGAGCACAGAAAAATTAGAAAAATGGTATGACTGTATTCTCAAGTCTTGTTTCTCTCATGGTCAACTGTATGTGTGGTTGTTAAGGGAAAACCTTCACTTTTGCAATGGAACAAGATTCTGTATTAAAAACTGATATATTATTGAAGCCACAATTATGATTGGACATGCCGCAGACATTTTCATTCCTAGAATCTCAATCATCCCTTCATTTCCATTCCAATATAAACGCCTTCAGTTCCGTGTACGTTTTAAGGTGTCATAGCATCAACAAAGCACAAGAAAAAATCTTAAAATAGTATGACTAGATATTCTAAGTCTTGTTTTCTCTCATGGTCAACTGTATCTGGTTGTTCAGAGTTAAAAAACCTTCACTTTGCAATGAACAAGACTCTGTATTAAGAAACTGATGCTGAGTATATTGCTGCCACAATTATGATTGACATGCCGCAGGTGAGAAATTTCATTCTAGAATTTTCAATCATTCGGTTCCCATTCCAATATAAATGCCTTCAGTTCCAGTGTAAGTTTAAGTGTCGCCATATTAGCATCAACTAAAGCACAAGAAAACTTTAAAATAGTAGTGACTTAGATATTCTCAGGTCTTTTTCTTTCATGGTCGTATGGTTGTTCAAGAGTTGGAAAAACCTTCAATTTGTGGAACAAGATCTGTATAAGAAACTGATAAGTCATTATTGAAGCCATATATGAGTTAGGATTGCAGCTGTGAGAACATTTTCATTCCTAGAATCTCAATCATCCCTCTCGATTTGACCTAAGTAAATGCCTACTCCGTGTACGTTTCTAGTCGTCTATTAGCATCACAAAGCACAAGAAAAATCCTTAAGTATATGACTAGATATTCTCAAGTCTTGTTTCCATGGTCAACGTGTATCTGTTGTTCAAGGTGGAACTTCACTTTAATGGAACAAGACTTGCATTAAGAAACTGAGCTGCTGAGGCATTATTGAAATTATGATTTGACATGCATGGAGAGACATTTTCATTCCTAGATCTCAATCATCCTTCGATTTCATTCCAATATAAACGCTTCAGTTCCGTGTAGTTTGGCTTTGTCGTCATATCAGCATCAAAGCACAAGAAAATCCTAAAATAGTATGACTAATTCTCAAGTCTTGTTTTCTCCATGGTCAATGTATTCATTGTTCAAGAGTTGGAAAACCTCACTTTGCAATGAACAAGACTCTGTTAAGAAACTGATGCGAGTATATTGAAGCCACAATTATTGGACATGCTGCAGGTAAACATTTTCATTCCTAGAATTCAATCATCCCTTCGGATTTCATTCCAATATAAACGCCTTCAGTTCCGTAAAATATGGCGTTCATTCATCGATCAACAAAGCACAAGAAAACCCTAAAATAGTATTGACTAGATATTCTCAAGTCTTATTTCTCCTCATGGTCAATCTTGTATGTTGACAAGAGTTGAAAAGCGACAATCAGTCATATTCTGCTCATTCCAAAGGAAACAGCGAATATTGTGTTTCCGAAGTCGATAACAAAAAAATTTCAAGCAAGAAAAAGTATTATCTGTTCTGTTAATTTAAAAAACATATTTTACTTTTCAGTGTTTGAGATCCATTGAAGGAATGAGGCGATTTGTACATGTCATGTCAGTGATGGTGGGACCATTCTTATAAATTAATTTTTTCCTCTTTTTATGCTTTCAGGTTCTGAGAACAAATATAATAATAATATGTGAGCAAGCTGAGTTATATCCTAATACATTTTGCTTTACTATTTTATAGTCACCGAAATTTTGGGTATCTGTAAACAAAGTTCATGAGGATATTATATATATACCTATACTTATATAAAAGGCAATGTATGTGTGTGTGCGTTGTTTAAAAATAAAATATTGCACTTAAAGCCTTGAGATTGGCGCACAGGAAGTTGTAATGGTGACTGCACCCAAGTCAAATTTTAAAATTAATCTAGAAAATTTTTTTATTTAATGTTTTATGCCGTTTGGTGTTTTTCACATTTTCTTCACTGATCCATGAGCGTCCACCTGAAAATGAGAGCCTACTTCAAGACAGAAAATGCTGCTTAATGTGCCCAAGCACCTGGAGGAAAGCAACACTACATCTTCTTCAGACTTGCACCTAAGCTGAGTTTTAACGCACCCTTGCACAACAAAGTAGCCCGGCATTACACATGGAACAATGGAAACAAGACATGGCAAATCGTAGAAAACAAGGGCAGGCTGTAATTGAAGAAGCAGGAAATAAGATCCAGGATGCCTTTGGCGTGTTAGTAGTACACTTTCCATTAACTGTTAAACGAATATAAAAAGAAATTATGTTTGTCTATATTATTCAGGGTTTATTATCATCATTCAAATCATTCAAAATATTTATTTTCACTCTGTAACATTTTACGGATTTATGGATTACGTGGCTTCTTCTAATAATCCTAAAATAATTTTTTTTCAAAAAATAATGGTTTAATTTGTAATGTAAATCTCTATGTTAAATCATTTCGTTGGATGACTTTAATTAAAAAATGTAATGTCGCCTTAACTATTTCAAACGGAATCCGATTATTTTATTGCGTCAGCCTAACTGCATTATTCTCCACTTGGACGAACCAATTGTCTGACGAAAACCAGAATTTTTTTCACCCAGTTTAAATCTTAATAGCACCGTTCGATAAATTTTATAATATTCAATTTTGCTTCTTTTAATTTATCTTCACTATAACTTGCCGTGATGAAAACTAAGGGAAGTCAATTATATATTAATAATATATATATGATATAGAGAAATATATATATATTATATATATATATATATATATATATATATATATATATATATATATATATACATAAAATCATATAAAAAATGCTTCATCGTAACCTTATTCCTAATATTTTCTAATGCATTTGTATCGGAAATAAAGGAAGAAATTTTAATTCTACACGATGGACATGACTATATCGCATTTAAATAATCTAAGGTTTCAATTATTATATCGAGAAGACATGTTGAATATGATACGTTAATGACTTTCAATATGAAATTCTGTAGCTTTAGGATGCATATGAAAATTGCATATGAGTATTTCATTTCTTAGAAAAGATAATGGAGAATAATGGTTGATTTTAATACCATCATGGTAGAGAACTATTGGAAAATATTCTATTTTTATTAATCAGAAATATTAAAATTCTTCCGAAACGAATAATAAATATAAAAAAATAATTTTATAAAAATAATTTTATCATTTCTTAAATAAATCAATTGCATAAAATGCCAAAATTCTAGTTTATTTCTGAGGATTTTTCTCTTTACGTAAATTAGAGAGCACCATAATACTCTTCTCATTAAAAGAAGGAGAAAAATGGTTTAAGTGTGGAATTTTCAGATCTCTTTAAAATGCAATTACGAAAAAAGAGCTAATTTAAAATGAGCTCAAGACTAGCTCTCTTTTTTTAATGGATACTGACGTGAGATATCCGAGTCATTTACCAAATATGACCCATTTGGTGGTTTTATGTTCCTTATGACGTCTTTATGCGTTGTCTCCCAAGAGCTCCTTTATGAAATCTGTTCCTTTATTGCATTTGCTGCTGATATTTATTCCCAGCAGCAACATATATCTGCTTCTTGCATCCCCGGTGTATAGGTGGTTTTATTTTTATTGCTTCTGCTCTGATGCTTCACTAAGGAAGAATTTCTCACCCGTTCAAAGGATTATTTCTGTGAGTATGGGCGTAAATTTCTCGGACTGTTGGGTTTAAACTTCAACTATCTCACATACAGTTTAGTTTAAGATTGTATTTTTGCTATAGAGGCAATCTATATAAGCGAAAAATCCCTATTTTTATACCAAAGCAACGTATTATATTTAACAGATTCACAGATCCAACAACATTTCTATTGAATATCCCTTAAGCAGAACTACAAAAACGTTAAATATTTTTGTAATAATACTAGAAGATAGATGGTAGAGAACAAGAAAATTCTTACTCAAAGGGAATTATTTCGATATAGCTCTTCACTTAAGATCCATTATGTATGTAGGCTCGATGCCTATCTACCATTGAGGGTCATTAATCTTCAGGTTGGTGTGGAGTGGAAGTTCAGGTAAAGGTTCAGATACCATCCTCATTATCGGGACAAGTTTTAAATTAAAATGTCCTTACAAAAATAGCCTTCAAAGTTGGACGTTAATCTAAATTAATTAGACTCAGCTAATTTTCCTTGTGGAGGAGTCACCTAGGCTATAGCAATAAATACATCGAGAAAATGTTATAAAAGCATCTACAGAATTAGTTTTTAGACATGAAAAAAACGAATTCAAGATAAACTTATTCTTAAAATGTCACTAGATATGAACATGAAGTATTTAAATTTGAAATAAAATATATATTAAGATACATAGTTTTAAAAAATATGTAATTTTGAAATTTGATTCAAACAGAAAAAAATCACTCATGTATAATTCTGAAACATAATAATTCTATAACCATAAAGTTATTAACTTTTAATTCCTTATAAGTATTTATGCTGCTCAAACATCTTTTAAAATTAGAATATTTCAAAAATTGATGAAATATTTCTCAAAGCAAATCCATCAAAAACTAAACTTAATAATATATCAATTCTTAAGCACTTAATTCATAAGAACTGGATTTAAATATGAATGCCAATTTTTTTTAATGCTGATGGAGGTAAATGCAATTATTTTGTTATAGGAATTGTGGGGGAAAATATATTTTGTATGTCCATTTAACATCTTAAAAACTGACAATTTTCGCTATTATTAAAATGGTGCATTTAACTACTTATTTCGAAATGGGAGATAGACTATAATCAATTTTTTTAGATTATCTTCGGTAGCTAATCCAGATATCTTAGCAAGCATGTTTATAAATCTAGTTTTAAAATCAGAAATACCTCGGGAACTATACTAATTATTTAGTAAACGACATTTAAAGACTGATAAACAAATCTATGAAATATTTTGAAGCTTTTAATAAATATATCATTTCATTCGGATCTCTACATAAATCCAGATATTAAAAATAAATCTTATTTTATGCAGAACTAATACTAATTAATAATTTGGACTGAATTAGAAAATATTTATTTTAATGTACAATATAATGATTTATATTCACATATTATTATGTTTGGAATTAGTTTTATTAACAAGCAGGTTTATTAAGAGATGTAAACATCACTAACTTTAAAGCCTGAATATTAATACATTTAGAAACTAAGGTCTGCTAATTTATTTTAACATGTCGCAGAACCTTCTAGAACTGTTTAAAAGAATAAAGTTTGCGCACTGTTGTCAATGAAATGATTCATTATTTTAATATTACTTGCACTCACTTAAAAGATTAAATAAATTGAGAAAGCTATCAATTTGGTTCCTTTGGTTGGTTTGAAACCGTTTTTCGTCTAGAAAGTAACTATTTATTTCCTTAAATTTGGCAATATAATAACTTTCCAAGCATTCAGGTTTAAAATTAAATTAAACCTGAAGGGAACATTTTTAAAACTAAAGTTGAAAGTAGTCTTTTTTTCTGGTTTTATTACATTGAACTCCATCCGCATAACATTAGAGAAAAAAGTAAACTATTTTACTACGATACTACAAAAAAATTAAATATACAGCTCGGAAAACGAAATTTTCTTCCTTCATTAATATTTAGGACTTTTTCTGCTTCATGCACGTTTAGTTTTATCCCACTACAAGCAGCAGGAAAAAATAAACCAGAGATCCTGGAGCAAAAAAGGAATCGCGGAATGAAGGAGAAAAACTTCCGGACGTGAGGAAAATCCTCAATTTGCTTAATGAGGTAGAACTGTTTAGCAACATCTCATACATCTTGGCAATTTTTCCTCCGCCGTTTGTAGCACTCGAGATCACGTGTGACGCATCCTCTATCATGAAACGATAACACTGACACAACAGGATCAAGGAGGCAATTGCCCCAGGGGTCCTTCTTGCTTATCTCGAGAGCTGCTAAGGAATTCATTGGACGTCAGAAGCAGGTAATAACAATCTACACGTGAAACTTCTAGAAAGGATCTTAGCGCCTTAACTTGCAAATGATAAATTTGGATATAATGCAGATGTCAGATGAGTTCAATGTTTTGCTTACTACCAGTTAAATAAAAATATTTTCAATCATTGTAATAATTTAAAAAAGAAAAGAATGCTCTATAAAACAAACAAGTTAAATAATTCGCAAGTTTATCCTTTTTCTATAAATGTGGGAATAAATTGTTCACTGATTTTATTTAACTAAATTTTGACGAAATTAATGACATGCATTGATAAACCACGATTTGCTCGTCGCAGAGACTTGGCTTTGGGACCACAGGTTCTGTGATGTCGTGGTCCAGTGTTACCGGGGTCAGATCAGAGATCAACAGATTTAAAGAAGTCACAGAATTTATAAATTTAATAAACTTCTTGAATAAATTGCTATTTTACAGGTCAATACACAGGTGTTATATACAATTCAAGAATGAAGATAAACAATTCCCGGATATAAATCGCGAGAGACAATAATAAGCGTAACTTGACATAGCCGAAGTTACTAATGGTGAGTATACTCGGAGATGCAACTTTATTGTAAAGTTCAGGAACTATGAAAGTTTAGCAGTCTGTAGTAACTCAGGGAGAGTTATGGAAAACTCCGAGGATCGGTATATGACTTCGAAGTGATAAGAACGCTCGAAGATTGCAGCAATCCACCACAGGGATGCTTCTAGTCAGGCTTGACTAATTATTACTGAGGATGAGTAAGAAAGATACAGAGGGTCGGTATATGACATCGAGGTCTTAATGAACGCTCGATAGAATGCAATCCACCAAAGGATCTAGTCTAGCTAAGGGTTGGCTAACACGGGGTCAAAAATAAGCCCGTTTCGTCTAAGTTTGCGAATCTCGATATCAACACAACGGAGCTAGCTCCCCTCGTGTTTACATTTCAACTCCCTCACTCTTGCTACTTTCCTCCCCTCTTAAACAATTATCCTCAGAGCCCAGGGGAGTGGCTGATCAATTATTTCTCGGTGATTCGTCCTCCAGATGGACAAATCACCCAACCGCAGTCGTGTGTCTTCCTCCAAGGTGGTGATTGGAAGTATTTCTTTGTCGGCGACTCGCGGGTGGCATCTTCACACGGAACCGCACTCAATCCCTGGCCCCTCTAGGCTTTGCGTATGACCGGGCAGTTTTATTACTCTTATGTTTCCTCTCCGCGTTGTTCCGGGGACTTCGTCGTGTGGTCCTCTATGTAGTGGGAAAGAGGTAGGGGAGAGTCACAGTTCCTAAGTTTGTCTCACGATTTTCCCTGTATTCAGTCAATTTAGAAAAGTCCATAAATTTCATAAATTATCACTTTCATCAGATAGAAAAACAATTGAATATCGATATTTTATTTTTTATCGAAATTTAAAAATTGAATTTTTGTTTAAATCGCAATACCGATAACAAAAATTTAAATTTTGAAAAGTTTAATTGAAAACATAATTACCATTTAATACAAAATATGACGATATTAGTAAAAGAACTATATTTATTCTAAATGTAGACATAAGTAAATATGATACACATAAAGTCACTTTCATCCTTGATCTTATTTGTAAATTTATTTCAAGAAATTTAAAATGGCTTAGTCAGCAAGTTTACTGCATATTACAGGAAATTCAATGTAACTATTCAAATAAATTTATTCCCTCCTAATACGGATGATGACATGAATTTAGATAAATAAATAGAGCAATCTTCTATTTAATAAGATTCTAGACACCACCAATAAAGAAGTGTCAGATGTCAGATATCACTTATATTAAATTGCTGGAACTAGCTATATTATCAATGCGTTTCAGAGAAAATTTCTTCTAGAAGTTTAATCAACATGATTTAAAAATATCTATTATTCAGTATTCCTTTGCGAAAAATAAATTGAAAAGCAATTCCCTTGAATCTCTTAATAAGCAAAAAAGACATTTAACAAAAAAAGAAATATGGATAAATGCTTGAATCAAAGCTCTCTCAAAGAAAGAAATAAATGTTGCATGATTCATAACCTTGCTAAGTAATAGGAGAAAACGTTTCCATGATTCTATCAATTTTAAACGAATAACCTTATTAGTTTACACTTTATTATGAGAAATATTTGAGAAAACATTTGAATTTTATAAATACGCAACCAATTTTCTCAGAAACGAAATGCGATTTAAATATTCATTACGTGCTGAAACAATTCATTTCTTCTTTTTGAAAATTCGTTTACAATATTCTGAGTTCTCAATTAATAATTAAACTTGGAATTAAAATCCACTAATACCTGTAGTAAAGATTTTTATTTTTATATGAAACTTTTTCTTCAAAGTTTAGAAACCTAAAAGAAGACATTAATAGCATAGACACATAGAAACACTAGACACTTAAAACATTTTGACGAATCTGGTTGTAACAGGACGAAAGAAAGCCATTAATTTATCTCAACAAACAATTTTTATAAAATATATTTAAAATGCTTCTTAGCATAAAGTACTATTAAATGGATTATTTTCCATCTCATTTTCAAACGATTAATTTATTTTTCTCAATTTCTTCTATGTGTATTGCTAAACATTTAACCCACGTAAAGAATAAAATTAGAGTAGGAATTTAATAATAAAAACATTTTATGCAACATGAATTCCAGTTTATATGCTAAGTTCGTTAATTACTCACAAATGATAATAATCTCAGTGGAATAATTTCCTAGAATAAGGGTCCGTTTTCATTTATTCTGTGAAGAAATAAGGAATTTTAAATACGAATGAATGCGTTTTAATCTTAGTTGCATGAATCTAATTTAATTCATTTCAAGTTTCATATAATAAAATACATTTGATCCTTCTTAAAATTAAAAAAACAAATACCGAATAACTAATGATATAAATCAAAAATGAGTCGAATAGAAATAAAGAAATATATGCATTAACAATGATAAAGATATTTTATTGAAGATAATGGTTATTGAAGAAATGAAAGAAGCATTAGAAAACGATATTCGCTGTGGATTAATCATTCGATTTTAACTACCAGGCATCAAATTTCCATTTTTACATTTTTCAGCGTACTTAGATATCCAGTAATATAAACTTTATGAGTTTTCTTGTCATATCCTGAAAACCCTTTTTTATTATCTTTAATAGTTTTGAAATTATTAAAGTCTAAATTCGTAAAGATAATTTACTGTTTATTAATAATTACGCACATGTTTTAGAAAAGCACAGTTATATTTCCATTAAACTGCAAATTTTTCCTTTATTACTCATCAAAGCAGCTATGGTTTTCAATAATGAATAAGTATTACAATTTTAGATCATATCTAATCACTAAGTATTCTCAGAAAGCATTGAAAATGAACAATAAATAACGAATTTGTACAATTTTTGCTAAAATTCACGTAAGAGTAAAATAAAAAAAAATCTGATTATAGAGAAGATAAAGTGGCACTTTATTAACATAAAGAATGCAAAGAAATATTGGAAATAAAAATAAAATACACGATATCTAGTAAAAAAGGAGTCTAAATTTTAGTTTACGATCGTTAATTACAATAATATTAAATTTTCTAAAAAATTTACAAAAAGGAATTAATTTGTGTAAACTTTTGTGTACAAAAATAACTGTTAGATTAAAATATTTCCGGTTTTACTAACAAATATATTAAACTTCAAACTGTGTCATGATATACGCATATTTTTTAATCGTATAACATTTAACGAAATATAAACTTTTTTACCATTTGCGAAATAGAAAATTTTATACTTTCTATATTAATTCTGTAAATTATATTTTAAAATATTAACCTTATTTTTGAAAACAATTCAATTAATAAGTTAATAATTTAATTCTTTCGCATTGGACTGTAAAACTAAGAAACAAATTCATATTATTTGAAATTTTTACGAATATCCAATTAGAGGATAGTTAATTGAAACTGGAGTGCTTTAATTTCTGTTCATCTTGTAGTTTCAGTTATGAAAATTTTAATTATTTAAATCAAAGCAAAGCTTTATTTTCTTTTATTTTCAGTGTAAATTTTACGAACCATCCAGTAGAAATTTGGCTTCCAGTAGAAAAAAGGCTTCTGAAATTTCACTCTAACGATGTTAAACCAACTCGTTTGAAAGAAAAGCACGAATTTCAGAAACAACGAATCCAGCCCTCTACAAATCCTTTATTGCGTGCCAGTTAACACCAAGCTTATATCTGTAATTCGTTAGCATGATAATTATACTTTAATTATCCCCTTGAAATTATCATTAACGACTCTTTCAGAAAACTCTACTTTGGGTTCCGTTATTATGTAATCTTACTACGCCCAGAACAAAGGAAAGTTCGCCCTCAACTCCTATTAATTACCTATCGCAAACTTCGTTTCCTGTACTTGTTGGAACTTCAAATTAGCGTTAATTTGCACAGTGTTTGATTTTATAATCAGTGAGAAAGTACTCTTCGTTTCTTAATAATGTTTACAAGCTTCCCGCTTTGTTTTGCTCGTTTCCGGGCAAAATTGAATTCCTTCCGTTTACGTATTTTCAACAGTTGGTTGGGTATTGAAGATTAGTAGCAATCAGTTAATTCTCGCCTCCAATGGAAACGATAGAAAAATAGTTTTCCTATTTCTGAAATAAGTAATTTACGGTACATAATGGATTTTTAGCTGAGAAAGAAGTTACTGTTTGGTAATTAGTTAATTAATTTCCTTTTAAAATTGAAAATTTTTACTGACTCTTTTATCTGTCTCAAATGTGCAGTTCTCTCAATTATAAATCTTTAATTAGGTTTAATACTACTGAAGTGAATAGTTTCAGAAAGTGTATGTTTCATGTTCTTTTTCCTTGCATGTATTTTGAAAAAAAATATTTATCTACATTAAGTTTTCAAAAATACTAGAGAAATCAGTGGGAGTTGTGATCTCGTAAATTTTTCATTATATTGGGATGTTCAGAAAGTCTCCGTCAAGATTTAGCATAAATCAAAAAGAAGTCATTTTGTACCATGAACAAAGTTTATTTAATAATATATTAATCATTTTATACGTCATTATACATTATTGCAGACAGATCATTTTTCATTACGGTTATCATCCGTTTCAGGGATTAATATTTTTTTTGCGTTTGAGCAATAAATCTAACATGGAAACATGGTCCGTTCAAAGTTTTCTCTTAATTTTATGGAGGGGATTCAGAATGGGATGTTCAGAAAGTCCCCGTCAAGATTTGGTATAAATCAAAAACAAATCATTTTGTACCATGAACAAAGTTTATTTAATAATATATTAATAATTTTATACGTCATTATACATTATTGCAGACAGTTCATTTTTCATTACGTTTATCATCCGTTTCAAGGATTAATATTTTTTTTGCGTTTGAGCAATAAATCTAACATGGAAGCATGGTTCGTTCAAAGTTTTCTCTTAATTTTAAGGAGGGGATTAAGAATGGGATGTTCAGAAAGTCTCCTTCAAGATTTGGTATAAATCAAAAAGAAATCATTTTGTACTATGAACAAAGTTTATTTAACAATAAATTAATCATTTTATACGTCATTGTACACTATTATAGACAATTCATTTTTTCACTACCGTTGATCATCCGTTTCAAGGATGAATAATTTTTTTTGCATTTGAGCAATAATTCCCACATGGAAACATGGTCCGTTCAAAGTTTTCTCTTAATTTTATGGAGATTCAAACTTTAAGGGAATTACCCAAATTAAGTCGCATCAAATGTTCTTAAACGGTCAAATTCAACACTTCGATACTCTATACTTTTTCACAAATGGTAATACGTTCATTACTTGTAATAAGAGACTTAGTTTGGTCATCTTCACACGTGGATGGCCAATGGGAGCGTTGCTGAACTTAAATGTGAATTTACTCCCGCCAGAATGTCACTAACACTTGATATACTGTTCTCTTACTTACAGCATTTAAGATTATTGCATTTGCGATAGTAAAAAAAATCCCATCAAATGCCCGAAATGCATTTTTTCTTTCTACATGTTTACACAGACACGAAAAAAAAACACAATGGAAACACTATTGATTGTGAATCATTGAAAATATTGCAGTGAGCACCACATTTCTGAAAATATCTAATTTAGAGGAGGTTGATAGTATTTCTTCGACTTCCTGTAATGATTAATGCAAACTATTGGACAAGGAAAAGACTTTCCGCAGGTTGTACTTTCAAATCTTCCTTTGATTGTAGCGCCTGTTCCATATGGAGACATGATCATTAATAATATCCTTTGCAAACTAGAAATGCGCGCTGAAGACAAGAAATACTGTTGAATATATAGTCGAACCTCAATTAATCTACCTTAAGTTTCATTAAAAATTTTAAAATACATTCAGTAATTTCGTCAGGCGGGATTTCGTTTGGCTATATGTTGGACTGCAATATTAACATCTTTGAATGCCATACAGTGAGTGTTTCTGGCAACTTCAAGTCGATTAGCCAACTTTCCTAGCGGATGTTATTTTTTAATCTTTCGTTAAAATTTGATCGTGAATGAATGCTAGTTGATGAACAGAGTGAGGTGGCGGACGATGACACAGTCCAATTTGTAAACAGTTAAAAGACAAGCTTGAAAAACAATCAGGGGAGATAAGTTATGTTGAGATAATCCATAAGGATGTGATAAGCGCAAACGAAGTATCATTGAAGTACACTGAGCAGCTAAAGGAAGCGTATACTTTTAATGAGATTGCATAATACAATGACAGTTAAACATCGATTTGCTAGATTTAACTTAATTTAAAGGGGAGTCGGTCGACGTGGGTTACGCAGACAAGTTTTCTTAACGGATTATTTTAACGCCGTTTTACTTTTGCAATAGGATTTACCTATATGAATACATTGTTGCTATATATCTATGTTACCTTGAAATGCAGTATAATATGAAATATATTGTTTAATAAGTGGTATTTTAAACATATGTGCTCTCTCACATTTTTTTATATAATCCAAAGTAGGCATTTCTCTTTAATATCGGGTAAATGTGATTTCATAGCTTTTTTGAGTGGTTTATTTATCAATAACCGTCTTTAGGATGATACTCAAAAGGGCGGCCGAAAAAGTCGAAGTTTCTTAGATCTTTTTGCGGTAGTGCGGAAAAGTTGCGAACTCTCATCATTAAAAATTGTGTAAAATCTTATAGCTCTGAATTGATATCTTCTGTCGCCTCAATGGGCATAAATTTGTAAAAATTGGACTAAAAATGGTAAAAAATGAAAAATTAATAAGAAATCATATATTTTGTCAATCAGTTTGCGGTAATGCTTAAAAGTTACTATTTATTAACAACAGCACCTTTAGAAAATTTTAGAATTATACATTAATATCTTCTTCCGCCTTAACAGCGCTTAATTTTGGAAATTAAAGACGAAATTTTATATAAATACACGTTTTACTTATATAATTATAATGCGAATAGAAACTTGATTCGACCTTTGAAACATGCAAAATTACAAAAGCAATGTTTTTTGTAATCTTTTTTGGACTCAAATTGTGCTATTTGTTTTCTGGATTCTAGTGTAGCTCTGATAAATCCATCCCTGTCCTGCGGTCCAACTTTTTTTTCTGAAGGCTTCATTGACGAGTTTCACAATTCGCCCAACTGCTTGCGTGTGTGAAGGAAATTTAATAAAGTCCCAGCCGTCCATTGACACCTCGTCCTGTATCATCTTCAGAAGTTCATGCGAACTGATCTGTCTGAGAACTGGAGGTGGGTGACATAACAAGCTTGCCATTCAATGAGATCTTCGTAGTCTATAGATCCACATTTAACAGCAGGAATAACGAATCTACGAACACAATTTCCATCTGGGCGAATTTGCCTTGCCTTGATGATTCTCCGAGATGCAAGAGTTCTAATATGACATCTCTCATCAGTTAACATAGCCAGAAGGATGTTTTCCGGAGCCGTAAAAGAGGCGTTGCGAGAAATAACTCCACCTTATCACCATACTTGTTAAGCAAGTATCGAGATGAGCTGATGAAAAGACACGAGTGTCTAGCACATTTTTTTATATGGAATGATGAACTTTAATCCGGAACCATGAGGGTGCGTAAACTCTTAGAATGAATACAATCAAAGTTATCAACTCATTTGATGGGTCTGATGTTGATATATAAAGTCTCAATATTCGATTTGCAGTTGTTAGCCGGCGGCCAAATTCAACGGGCCCTGTTGACGCTTCGCTAGATCTGAAGAACCAACGCCAGAAGTAATGGCTGTGCAAATGTGTAATAAGTATTTCTGACCACAGCTTAGTTTGGGTGGATCAAGACTATTAAAAGCAACAAGTGTCAGCTTCTCGCATGCTTTCAGGTTTCGTCAGATGTCTCTTGTGTAAGACGAGGGACCAAAAGACATGCACTCAAATAGGTGTAGTAATAGAAACTCGTTGAAATGAAGTAAGCAGATAATCCATTGGATTGTTCGATGAAGTTTCAATTCAAGCCCGCGCATTACACCATTAAACACTCCAGTGCTCACGATTATGCCGTCACATAACAGAAAAATAAGTTTGCTAAAATCATCCAATAGTGCATTGGTTACATATTCATAAATGCTAAAATTGGAACAATAGGAAATTGTGTTCGTAGATTCGTTATTCCTGCTGTTAACAGTGACAAGCTTTTTATGTCACACCGCCTCCAGTTCTCAGACAGATCGGTTCTCATGAACTTCTGAAGATAATACAGGACGATGTTGAGTCCAAAAAAGATTACAAAAAATAGTGCTTTTGTAATTTTGTATGCTTTAAAGGTTGAATAAAGTTTTTATTCGCATTATAATGAGGTAAGTAAAACGTGTATTTATTTAAAAATTCGAATTAAATTGCCAAATTTCAGCGACGTTGAGGCGGTCGAAGATATTGATCTATAATTCTAAGGTTTTGTAAAGCAGTTTTGTTAATAAATAGTAACTCTTAAGCACTACCGCAATCCGATCAACGCAATGTGTGACTTTCTATTAATTTTTTGAATTTTGACTATTTTTAGTCCAATTTTCTCAACTTTCTGCCCATTGAGGCGACAGAAGATATCAATTCAGAGTTATAAGATTTTGCACACTCTTTAATGGTGGGAGTTCGCAACTTTTCCGCACTACCGGAAAAAGATCTAAGATACTTCGACTTTTTCGGCCCTCCCTAATACTCAAGTCCTAATAATATTTATAGCTATTGAAAATTTATGTTATAAGTTTTTCCAAAAATTGGCTTTCGCTGAGGGTTGCGACAACAAAATCTAGATTTAATGCGACATATCAGTTCCCAAGAATGATAGGCATCTGTTTGTTGGAATTCCAATTCTAGGTTGTCTTTCTTCATAGTGTAATTGTCTTTAATCAAGCTATATTTTGCATTTCCTTTGCATGAATATTGATATGGTAATTTGATTTTAATTTAATTTTTACATTTATATTTTTATATAATGAAAATATAACATGTTTTGATTTAATGTAATATATATATATATATATACTTTGAAAAGTTGCACTCTTAATTTTTCTGTATGGTACTCTAACCTCAGCCTAAACACATTTTTTTAAGATGTCAATAAATAATCCAACTATTACAAAATATATAAATATTATTTATTTAAATTGTTAGGAAGAACTGAAGATTGAGTACAACATGTAATTTTATTTAACAACAAGGATCTGTTGTTGCAACATTGTTCTGGCAGCAAAATAATCTGATTATTTATTTATATCACTATAAAGAGAAACAGATGAATATTTTTAAAAATTTCAAAGATTACAATAAATAAAAACGAATTCACGACAAAATGGAAAATAAACAACATTATCTAAATAAATCGACTTATTCTGTAAAATGATAGTAAGATTTGAATTTAATTCTAAATTCCGAAGATAGTACTTTATATCATATTTACTAGACTGATATTTATATAAGATTTTATATAAATATAAAAATTAAATTACTAACTAGATTGAATTTAAATTTCGTTCTTTGTTTTATTTTCAATTTTAAAGAGTTCTTTGATGTACGATTGCACAAATTCTAATCAAATGAATGTCTGTTGAATCGGGGTGGCATTTTATAAAATTCTGAGTAATTTTGTTTTTTTCCAAGAAAAAATCTTTCAAATTTCTTTGCTTATTTCTTGGCATCGAACAGTTCAACATTGATTTGACTTCTATCTAATATAGAAAGAAATAGATCATTATTTTTACAATATAACAATAACATTTATTAAAGGCAATTAAATTTTAGTCTTAAAATTCAATATTTTATTAATAATAAAATAATGTCTAGCTTTTAGATGAAATTTTACATTGGATTTCATAGTTAAATTTTTATTATTGAAGTTAAGAAATTTCAAATGTAAATAAGAATTCCTTGTTTTCATTGATTCTTGTGTATTAATAAAATAAGAGCTTCTGGAACACTTATGTGTTTTTTTAAACGATTACTTTTGTTATGTTATTTTTAATGAAACGTTTATTTTTTTGCTTAAGTTTGAATAATAATGAATTTACAATTTGCGATACCTTTATATTTAGGATATTTTTGGATGAATAATGATAAGAAATGGATACCAATGCGAAACAATATCGAAATAATTTTCCACTCTCATTATTATCACTCATTTGTGTATTGTAAAGATTCGAAAAGGTATTTCAATTTTTACAATGCACAAAAGAATGCATATGTGAATCATTGAATTCTGTCATATTTTGCCTTTTTAGAAATGCAAACGAAATGATAATATCAGTTCATAAAAAGAATACTTGCGAACATCCAACAGTACTTTAAAATATTTAATTTTATGCAGTCATTCTTTTTTTAACGTTGCTGAACATTTTCGGAAATATAAAATAAAATTTTTATAAAAATACAATACATACATTAATAGAGTTAATTGCCTTTATTTTTATCACAGCACATGTGATAACATTCGTTGATTTTTAAAACACAGTCATTCACAGGTTTCAATTTTTTAATAGTATCTTTCAGTTTTGCAATGCGTTCATTTTAGTTGATGTTTTATTTTTTAATGAAAACTATAGCGTTACATTTAACAGCTTACATTCTCGAAAGTGGGAATTTGAAAGAAAAGTATAAGTCAGATAATAAGCTCTAGGAGTTTCGAAATAACCTTTGAAGCTAATGTGGGATACCAGAATTCTATTTGTAGCTTATTGCAGGAACTGAAACTACTTCTTTTATACTTACTAAAGAAGAATTTAAAGACACAGAGAAATCTGAATGCATTGCCAAAAGATTTTTATAATGTAGAATTTAGACCCATTTTAAGTAAAACGGTGGATCATGATATTGTTACAAAGATGTAATGTCGCTTTCCTGCCTCTCTAGTGTTATACTTGGGAAGGAAGTTTTACAGGGATAAGCATGGAGTGATGGGCAGCGACCAGCCTGGACCCTTGACCTTGGCGACCATTTTGACGACTTGGCGATAAATCAAATATTCACGAATATGCGATCATTTTCTCGATATCTGCAATAGGAGAGGAGATACTAGAATTCGCTAGATATTTCCATGTGACGTAACAACCAGTCGAGCAAGGGTATATAAACGGAGTGCGAGCGTCTTCTAGGAACAACTTTGGAGTTCTCAGCGCTATTGAAAGAACTGTTACTGTCATTCTTAGTGATTTGCTGACTGTTTGTGTTTCTAAATCCGAAAGTGATGTTACTCTTATTACTAGTGAAATGTTGGCTGTTTGTGTTGCTAATCTGTAAAAGAGGTATCGTTCCTGTTACCTGTGCTACGTGTTTTTACTGCATATTTGAGAATAAACATTAATTCTCCATCATCAGGCGTGTTAGACTGTTTACAGCATACACCCACAGATCGATTTTTGTAACAATATGTATGAAAACGATACATCCACCAATCAATGCATTATTTATCACGTATTTAATCTCTTGTTATTTCATTTCCAAAATTTTCAGGCGTAAAATAATTTCATTTATATTTAAACACATATTCCAAACACCCATTGTTACATTAGATAGCTATATGACAATCAAAATATATATTATTTTAAAGTCGAAAAAAGCGGGGAAGCAAACACAGATATCAATTCGTAGGAATCAATATGCAATATTATTTCCATGAAATTGTCCAGATACTTTAAAGGCATATTTTAAAAGCATATTTTTACATAACTTAAAGCAATAATTTGCATTCTTTTTGCAATGCGAAAATTAATTTTTATTCACTAACTTTTGAATAATGTTTTATGTATTTCGTTGCTTGTCACACATACAAAAAATTATTGCTTGATCTTAATCCAATGATAGTGTTTGTGAAATGACTTTCTGTTTCAAAAAGAGATACAAAGACTTAGAATTACAAATGCCGCGCATATAATTGTCAAGAAATTTTAATAACATTCTATTTAAGAGATTTTATTTACATTAAGCAAAATATTTATTATCAATCATTTTTTGTCATTTCAGGTATCTGAATTGAAACATTGTTTCTTACTTCTAACTTGAACAAAATATTTATTCATACGTTTAACATTGTCACTATATCATTTATGCCTTGCGTATCTGGGACCCAAAATTAGATACTATGAGCATTTATTATGCACTAGAAGGGCTCATAACCACTTATAATCCACCGGTATGTATTATGCTCCCTGGAAACAAAAAACTAAAAACGCTATGTAATAAAGGTAAGTAAATGAATTCATAACGGTGATTCATTGGAACAATTTTAAATTATATTTAATTCAAATTAAACAAAATCTTGATATTCTAACAGTATTAACTCAAAGTTACGGATGGTCCAGCGTTATACTGATGGTTTATCATATTCTTACTATGATGCTTTACGGTGTTAACTTCTGATATTATTATCTGAACAATTTTTCTTTTCTCATTTTAAAATTCAAAGTACAGTCTATTCAAAGAATAAACTCATTTTAACCATGTCATTATCACACGCAAGCAAGTAAATGCGTTCTATACTTTTAATGGGCAGAGTGTTAACAAAAATAATCAATCAATCATGTAGCTGCATAAACTAACCTAAGTAAAGAGTGTCCGCAAATTATTTTCCTGGTTTTCTTACCTCATTCCTTTTGATTAAAGAGAATGGCAATGAAAATAATAACATATTTATAAGTACAACTTAAAAAGATCTTAATAACAGAATCAAAGTTAAGTAATATCCACTTGGCAGTCTTTCGCCGCATTGAATCCAGCGAAACTTGGCTGAACTATAGGTCTTTTATTGCTTCTACCGTATAGAAGTTTCACTGTTCTTATTTAAGGGAAGAAACTTAAATATTTATGCGCTCTTTTATAAATATTGCATGCATTTTGTTAATTTTAACCTAGATACATAGCGATTGAACTCATTTTCCCACTTTGTGTCGATGGGTTACATACCATGAAAGGATGTTATCTGGAAATTACTTAAGTTTGTTAGTGTAAATTCAAACCATTTTGAGTTGGACTTTATGAATATATAATAACATTTATCTTCGTGTTTTTAATTAAACGTTATAAGGGAAGGAAACCTCGACTATAATTTATGTAATACACCCTGTGCATTTTATCAAAACGCCTTTGAAGTTTATACATTTCTCAATTTTAGGGATTTAAAATCAAGTGCAAGTACAGATCTTCGTTCTGTTTCTGAAATACTGTTCCTCATCATTTTAAAAGTCTTTCTAAATTTTTCTAATAAAGAGAAGTGGAAAAAGCCCCTTGGATTAAAGGGGGGGGGGTTAACGTACATTTCCTTTGGAAGGAATTTATTTCGGTTTCCCGATTAAAAGATATATTGCAGAAAAGAAAGAAAATTGTTCCAGCATCCTGTCGAACTCAGTATTCCAGTCATTAAAAATTTAAGAGCAAAAGGCTTTCTATGGACTGAATTTGTTTTGAAACTTCAATTATATAATGGTTCAAATGAAAGCTAAGAATGAATGTAAAAAAATGTTTTTAAGTTTCAGTCTGAAGAAAGTAAAAGAAGATGGAGACGATTCTTCTCTCTTTTTATTTTGTACACTATCTCTTGAAACAGAGCTTGGAAAAGATTTCGAACAAAGGAAAAGTTGCGGGAATTGAGCTTGAAAATGGTTTTTCAAGAATGAGAAATACGAAAAACCTGCTTTTTTGCCATCTTTTTTTCCTCCTTCTTCTCGAATCTATTTATAAAAAATTGTGATTCACATACCATTACAAGGGGCAAGAGGAAAAAAACGTGGATGAATCTCTTTTTATAATTTGTTAAATTTTCGAAATTCTGCAGACGGATAGAAACATTCTAGTTTATTGACGTGAAAATACGTAGAGAAACAGATAAAAAGAAATACTACTCCTAGTAGTATAGCCAGTGAAAAATGGTCAAAAGTAATTACTTACGAAATCAGAATGCTTTTCCAATTGATTTGTTATTAATTTCTTGATAAATTTTTAAAAAAATATCATCAGATTTAAGAAGAAAAAAAATTTTTCAAATAAAATTTAGTTAAAATATAGATTGCATAATTCTTTGATTAATTGCTTTGTAGGTGTAAAATTTCGTGTACAATATATACAGGCAGATATAATAATTTGAAGCCTGTCCAATAGACAATAATAATTTATGTATAAAATAACAATTTATGCTCTGACATTAATATTCAATGGTTCTACAACTTTTCTCTGTAAGACAATGTATTTTAATTAGCACAACATATTTCTATCTAATAAATACAAATTTGTCTAGCCACTTACAATGTATTTTTCCCACTAACTCTCAGTAACAAATGCTAATTCCTATTTAAAAGTATTCGAAAGAAATATTGTTTCAGAAAATTGAAAAATAATCCTTCAGTTTGATAATTTCAGCATTGTGTTCATCAACTAATTTATTTTTAGTACATTTTTCAATTTTTGCTTATAATAATGAGATGTTAGTTTCTTCTCATAATATAATTATCTATGACTACAATTTAATTATTTGTTCTTGCTTACATAATTCTTAAAAATATTTCATTTCAACTTAAATTCCACTTTTCAAAAGAATTTTTTCCCTATTACATTCAATTGTTTTGGAATGCATATGAATTTAGCTTCGAATTTTTTAATGCAAAAGGCAGAGAAGATTTACATGAATGCAAAAATTAAACTAATGCGCTTTTTATGTTTTTAATTATTCTCTGCTATAATATTCTGCTAATCAAAGAATTTTTCTATTCACTATTCATCCGAATTTTCTCCAAATTTGTTTTCGCTTGTTCACATAAAGCAAATTGTAGTGTTGGTACTAGCCAAGAGATGGCGCCAGCGGAACGTAAAAGTAACTATTGATTTTTGACGAATCTGATTATCCTAATTGCAGCACAAAAACAGTCAGCACATGGAAAGCAAAACGTGATGCGAATAGTATTTCCTTTTTTTTCTGCTCTCTTTAGCTTAACTAAATGCATTACCTAATATATCTGAAAACATTCAAGTTCTTCTGACCACTGAATGGCGTAATAATTACAATCCAAATATATCGCTTGAGCACGCTAATGGCGAAAATTTAAAAATTATACGATTAATAGATTTAGCTATAAAAGTTGTATTTGCCCACGTTCCCTATCCTTAAGATAAATAAATTGATGAGATAATTTACTCCCATAGATTATTTGTCTGCTCTATTTTCCTTGATGAATTAAATGGAATGAGGATATTTATCTCCGAAATTGAATGAGTTTAAGTGTATATTTCTCCTTTTTGCGAATGAAAGAATGTAAATTCGTTTGCAAAAATGATGTAAGTTTATCTTGTAAACTTGTCTCATGATTAAGAAAGTGATCGTTAATGATATTTTTAAAACGAGTCTTATTTATTTTCATAAAAACCGAATTAATCAATTAGTTATCAACTAGCGCAAGACACCCTGTTACATTTTTACAACAGTATTATCCAGTAATAAGAATACTTGACAAGGCATACGTAAAGTCATTAATTCAATGTTGAATCGTTTTGTTACCATAGATGAAAAGTTCCATCAAACATGGAATCCAAAAACTGATAATTTCCATTGGGCATTCTTATCAATGCATTCTCTAATTTCATGAGAAAACATAGGCGCTAAAAAAATGGTATTTAAAATTTCAGAACCAATATGTTTCGCCACTTAAACAGGAAATGTTGCAGGTTATTATATGACCAAATTATGAAATAAAAAATCTTCCTATGTGGATGAATACTGTTCTTAACATTGATTTTGTATGTAATTTCATGATACATTGCAGTCTCTCTTAAGTGTAGCATTTTAAATTAGGGAATAAGATTTCATTTTTCTTATTGACTTTATTTTCACTTGGTACAGTAATGATTCCTGTACAACTCCTTAGATTTTTATCCCTAAATTTCTAATAATTATGTTTATCTATCAGTTCCCGCCTCATACTCAACTAAATTTTGTCGGATTCCAGTAAATTTTAAATGAGTATCTAATAATTATCTTACTTATACACTTTTTTTTACATATATTTTGTAAATTTAAATTTAATGAGTTTTCTCTTATTTCGTGCATTTCCAGTAAAAACATGCATCTATTTATCCTGATAATTCAGTATTATAAAAGTTTTTTGAATCACAAAACAGTCTTATGTTAACGCTAAGTTTAGTATTTGATATTTTATGTGTTCTGCGAAGAAAGCTTATTTATTAATCCTATTATATGGGGGACAGTGCATTAAAAGATTAGAAATTTGTAACATGAGACTGTAAAACTTCAAAATATAATTGAATTTAATATTAACTTAACTAAGCATATTATATTAATGCTGCTTGGCTGTTGTTTTAACGGTATTATGTTGCATAGCATTTCATTGAATTTTATAACAGTTTTACAATTGCAATTTTTAAAATCATAACGTTTGAGGTTTTAATTATGCTCATTAAAATTCTGAAATATCTTTCGAAATAAAGTGAATTGTTTAAATTATGTTTATACTTGAATATTTTACCTGTAAATACTAGAGTTTTGCATTAAAGCTCTTTATCTGATGCATAAATGTCGGAATTCACAGTTTATTTTAGATTAATTTATTATTTTCACCTTAAATGTAGAATATAATTATGGTTTATAGACGAAATAACTGTTAGTCTAATCATATTAAACGAATTTGCAAATCGTTTTTGTGTTGTACCAGCTAACGCTTCTAAATCGAATGTCATGCAGCTGTAATATAGACTGAACACCTACATTCTTCTAATATTTATTATTATATTCTTGACAAAAGCATTGACGTCATTGTATTCCAAACAAAAGAGCCTCGTGAAAATAATGTTTTACAATGTCATTCAGTATTTGAACTTAGGTTTTTTTTGTGAGGGCTATGTTGTCGAGGCTATTTCGGCACGGGCTATTTTGTAGGCCCTTATGACTTGAGCTATTTTTACGGGGTACCGCAAAATTGGGTTTTCGCTGACTGTTGAGACAATAAAAGAAATAATTTTTCACAAATTTATTATCACGTTTATATTGAAACTACTAAACAATCTTAATACATCTCTAATAACTCATTGATTAATACCACATGATTATATAGCAATAGAACAGAAAGCAATAATCGCCATTATTGTGAAACTTGTTAATATACTGCTCTGTATATAGGGCCCATAAAAATAAATGCTATTTATTATATTAAATGCAAACTGAATCAGTGAATGCATGTTTTCAGAGCTTTAACTGAAGTATATAATTTATAAAAGTCGTACGTGTACTATAATGTGAATTATGACTTCATAAACATAAATTATATCATGAATTCATATCAAGTTCTAACAAAATTCAAACGAAACAATCCAATTGAACTTAAAAATTAATCACAATCCTTTACAATTTAGGGATTAGTTATTAATTAATTCACTGAATTGTACTCCTAAAGGAAACAAATCGATTGAATAAATATGATGTATTATTGATCTCAAATTCATGTTATGTAAAAAAATATATCTAAGTAATATAAACTAGTCAAAAGACATTTGCTGGGATTTTCGTTTGAATGTTTAAGTGATTAAAATAATTGCTTTAAAATTAAATATTAATAACATATAAAAGATACAAACCTCACGTGCAGTGCTAACAAAATTCACGTGAAACAAATTAACCGCTTAAAAGTTAATCTAAATTCTATGCAATTTATTGAGCAGTTAATAAATAATTTATTTGATTTTTGCTCATGAAGAAAATATGTCAATAAAGTGAATGGTGAGCAATTTCTTCAACAAATTCATATTAGTTTAAAAATGCAACTAAACAGTGCAGAATAATGAAAAGAATATTGTCAAGGTTTATTTGAAGTTTAAAGTTGTTTACCACATGATTATTATTCAAATAAATATCAACAATATTGTTGGGTTCACACAATTGACAGCACTGGTAAAAGCACGCCTTGCTGTATTTATATTTTAAGAGTTGTGTGAACCTGGTATTCTCTACTGAAGTTTGTGTTCCGATGTAGAAAATTATAAAAAGAATGCATTTTGTGAATTCTCGAAGAACGCTTTTCTAAAATAAAATGTCCGTAATGTTTTGTGAAAGAGTTATTTTTTTGATTTGAAGCTACTTTCTGCTGAGTCAGGGACTCAAAAGTATGTTTATTTTAACTCTTGTGCATTAATATCTTGAACTTTTTCAGAAGGTGGAACGATTAAATTTAGCAGAGATCTCGGTGAAATCTTGGTTTGCTCCAGCAAATATATTATAACTATTAGATAAAATGGAAATGTGATTTTTAACTCTACTTGGCGTTAAATTATATTTGTAGCATACGCAAATACTTTCACTCAAGCTATATTCTGATTGGTATTCGATCAGAATTGTGGTTTCGGAATAAATTGTTTCCCATTATTAAATGCATCACTTTATCACACAGTTTAGCATGCGCTAATTTATTCTCTCCACCCACATGTGCTCAGGATGGAGTGCCGATATGTATATGCATGCCTGCTCGATATTCACCTAAAGGTTTCTATCAAACTCATTCGGGTGGTTCCACTCTCCTCTGTCTAAATCGTTCATTATTTGTGCACGTGGATAGGATCGATTAAATCCAACATATATAACACGCGTGAACTTTGAGAATTGCGCTAACTAGAACCTAAATGGGTTCAGCTTTGCAAAATACACAATAACTGGGCCTTTGTGGGTTACTATTTAGAATGGACGAGACTTCAGGGAAAACTTCAGAAAAAATGTTAATTTTTTTATAAAAAAGCCAGCTTTATCTATTAACGCAGGATCGTCACAAATTATTGAAGCCATTTTAAAGAAATTGATAAAATAATGATAGTATTAAAACTGAGTTTTTTAATGAGAGAGCAAATAAAAAAAATTCACATAGGTGGCGTACCATTATGGCATTTTAAATTACATACAGCGAGAGATTTCCATACCCAATGGCTACCGATCAGCAGAAGCCGAGGCACGTTTTCTGGTTTTCTTTTTTAGATTTTCTTGAATATCTCTAAAAGTATTCAGTTTTCGAATTACAATTGATTTAACAAATTAAAGAGCATACAATTCCCTATATAGAAATAAATTCTTTTATTTTTCTTCTAGCTTTAATAATTTCGCAGATAAAGCACTGTAAAACGAGAGATGTTCAATAATTTACGACCACCGTAATGGCGCTTTACCTATCTAAAAAACTTTTTTATAAGATAGGTAAAGAAAACACTTAAAAAAACCCTAGTTGTAACATTATTAGATTTTTTCATTAATTTTTGAAATGGGTCCAATAATTTATGACCACCCTGAGCTATTCTTAAAACAGTTTTGGGCTAGTTACCGATTCAGAAAATGCCATAATCATATCGAAAATAATATACAGGATGATTAAAATAGAACAATTTAACGTGTAACTACAGCTTGTCATCCTCTAAAATAAACCTACATAACCCTAACTTTCATTATTGTTTATAGCCATACCCACCTATGCAAGAAAATATTTTCTATCCACCCATACATCAAATCCAGGTTAATTACTGATTCAGAAACTTTAGCTTTATGAGGTTATGAAAAACAGCCGTAACTGAAATGCTATGCATTACATATTTTTGCATTATCTCCTTTTATACTACTGAGTGTCAGTCTGTCCTCTACCAGAAGATGACTGGAGCGGCATATGTGAAGTGAAGCTTGAATAAAGATCTGGAAACAAATTATAGCCGTGAAGGTTTCTGCTATAAGGGGAAAAAACGTAGAAAATAGTCTGACAAACCCTTAAAACTCCGCTTAACAACGAATCCGAACTTTAAAATGAAAAAGAAATTGCAATTTTCAGTAAAGTAAAGACAAAAAACGGTGCCCATACAAATAATATAAATATAAAGCAACATTAAAAAAACCATACAAAGCCACAGTTTTGTAACATTTACTGTATACTTTAAACATTATGCTTTGGAGCCAAAGAATATAAGAAATTTAAAGTTTGTCTAAGTCTTTACATAAAACTCTAGACAACTTACGTTTAATAACGTTAAAATGAAAAATGAATCGTAATTTTCAATAAAGTAAAGAGAAAAAACGGTTACCATACAAAGTCACAGTTCTGTAACATTTACTGTATACTTTAAACATTATTCTTCGGAGCCAAAGAATATAAAAAATTTATAGTTTTTCTAAGTCGATATATGAAATTGGTCTACATAACTTACGATTCATAACGTTGAGTTTATTATTTTTCTTTTTCTCAATAGCAAAAATTTCTTACAAAATTAAGGAAAACAGAACAGAAAAGAGTATCACAGCCTTAATGATTGATATATATCTATATTATTTAACGGTTCATTCATTCCTTCATCATTGATCAGTAAAATCCTCCATTCATTCAAATTTTGACGAAAAAATATCGTTACCATTGACAAAAGCAGAAAAAATTGACAAAGATCCATTCACAGTTTCGAACTGCCAACTGTATGCTCCACCAGCAGACTCCTTTACTGTACTTCATAGCCAAACAATACTTGTACATGAAAGAATATAGTCTGCCAAACCCTAAACCAGATCTAGATTAATTACCGATTCAGAACCTTTAGCTCTTTGAGGTTATAACAAAGGCCGAAACAATCGTCGCGGAAATGTCATGTAGTAACTTTTTTTTGTGTTTTTCCTCTACCTCCTTTTATATTATTGCGTCTCAGTCGAAGATCCTCAGTCAGAAGATGAATGGAGCAGTGTTAGGGAGAAAAAGTAGGAAAAAAGATCTCCGTGGGATTCAGAAGCGACAAATTATCGCCGAAAAGGCATTCGAGAAAGAGAAAAAAAGATCTGAAAAAGAATCCTGTGCATGGAGATTGCTGCTTGATAATCGATCTGAACTTTAGGGAGCAGCTTAATGTTCTGTGATAAAAATGGTGATCAGGGTTAAAATGAATGTTCTTTTTTCGGTATCCTGTTTAGTAAAAGTAAATAAAGTAAAAAACAGCATGTCAGAATGGATTGCATCAGTTTGAGGTACTATAAATTTAAGAAGGCTGTGTCTGTGCCTGAAATAACTAATGATGTTGCTTGCGTGTTGTTGGGACTAGGGTATTGCTGTTACAAGCTTTGGGATTTACTTTAAGATGTTGATTATTTTCCATAAAATGATAAGGAGCACTTTAAATCATTTGTGAGTTGTTACTCTTTTTAGAAGTATTTCCTGATATGATAATTCTTCTTTTCGATTTCAGGAGGCAGTTTATAATTTGAATGCAAAATTGTTGTTCGAATTAACTGCTACTTTATTTAATTTAGAATTTCGACAGACACATTTACGATGCCTAAAAGAAATAGTTAAAATATCTGGATGAAATAGTATTTTAAATTATTTAGTATCACAAATGGATAGTCAAATTTATGTTAGTCTTAACCGTCTCTTTTAATAATTTTTCAACAATCCTATATTGCACTATATACATCTCATAAATTTTTTAATGCACAAAATTCATTCTAAATGATTTAGTAACCAGTCGCGAAAAGAAATTTTATAATTAAAATTTAGATGCAACAATTGTAAAGAAGTGCAAATATTTTTAGAAGAAGAAAATTTGTATTCATTTGGAACGCTTTAATAATATAACGCAGTTCAACTCGTTAATATTAAGATTTGGAATAATAAAAAGAAAGAAATTTTGCAGCAAAGATCTTAAGAAATATTTTTAATATTTTTAAAATTGAAACACTGATAAGCAACAAATATTACAAAATGATTCTTTTCTTCTGATATGCAAGAAGGTTCTTTGGTCATAAATGAGCAATACCTCAAGGAATCACCTCTTAAAACCAGGCAAAAAATATCCTCTTAAAGTACAGTCACTGCTTCAATATATAATAATAAAGTAGAAAATGGTGACTTTTTATAGACGTCATTCATCGCCTTATGTAAGAATATGCTTATAATTCTAGGATATTTCATTTCATGGTCATGTTCCTTAAATAAAATCAGATATGATGTAGAAAATGATTCTGACATTTTTCTATTTCCCATTCTTAATGTTTAACTCGATAATACGGCTTACTGTCCGAAAGCTTTACTATTAATAAGTCAATTTTCAAGATTTACCGATTAATTTCTTTGTTGAAAGTTCAAACCACATTTTTACTTATATTATTTCTCACAAAATTTCACTATGCATTTCAATCAGAAATTAGGATAAAACATTACAAGATAGTCATCTTACGTTTTAATCTGATGAAACAAGAATCGACTGAAAATGATTTATCCACCCACGAAGAAAAAACAAGAATTTTTTCTCAAGGAATCAAAAATGTTCTTTTTGAGGAAAACAATACTTCCGCGAAATTGTTGCCTTGATAGATTATCCTGACCACAAATGGAAGAAGATAATTCCAACTAATCCTTTAAAGTTGAGTGCTTCTTTAAAAAATTCTTTCATATTTAATGTTCTAAAACGTGGAGAAAAGAATTCCTTCGTAGTCTGTAAAGTGCCTATTTCTGCAAAAAGTATGGTTGTGTTCCAAGTACATAGCTTAACTTTTCACCCAACCTCGTACGCGAAATCTGTTATGCATTATTAGTTGCTTTTCTTATTTTAGCTTGCGTGTCACACATCCATTTGTTTGCACAGAATGCTGAGAATTACGATTGCCGCAAAATGGAAACAGTAAAGTATCTTTTTTACGATATAGATGAAGAAAAAAGGAAGGAAGAAGAACGAGGTATACCTGAGATTTAGTAAGCAATCATCTTGTTGGATACTCTTGTATCCGATATCTTGAGTTTGCTATCGTTTAACCTGAACCTATCCATGAAATATTCATCATTTGTTTGAGTCGCTTTTGTGGATGTTGCTGAAGAAATTCTCTGTTGATTAGTTCTTTGAATACACATCGCGCTACTTGTTTACGTGTTAAAATAGCTTTTTCTCAGTTTTATGAAATATAAATTTTTATTTGGAACAAAGCAGATTTACAGAACTCTTTGTAATGATTTTATTTTTTAAAAAAAATTAGAAAACCACAGACATTGCTAGGAGTTATTTAATAAAGAGTAAAAACTTCATTAGGCAGATTTTTTTCAATTGCAAGTAACATTGCAAGCATTTTTAAACCATGAACCACCGTGAAATTCCTTGCGTTCAGTGTCTAAAGTTGCTTCATTTGACAACAGTGTAGTGATCGCCATGAATTTTTAACACAATCCTCTCTTTACGGGGACTTGGCAAACTAAGAATTTCGGAAAATCCATGAAAATGTCGATTTTCCAATTTTAAGTGGAAAATCCTTGAACCTTTTACTTAATAATCTGAAAGTTTCAAAACAATCAGACAAATATTTAGTGAGATATGAAGTTATTTCGTCTAACACGTTATCACGTGCCACGCCCACTTCCAATGTGCATATTTCATGTTCAAGTTGCAAAGCCACCTATTTTTTCCATGAAAGCAAAGCAATATAGTTGTTTCAAATGGTAACGGTTTATACTTTGTTTTGTTTACTGCCTTAGCTTCTTATTATTTATCAAGCACATTTCAATCATCATCACCCAGATAGCAATTTTAGTTTGCAGCAAGGTTGACACGTCAAGAGTGCAAGTGTGAAACAAGCTTGCAGCAAGTTAACGCAAGCTTCGAAGTCACCACGCGACGAACTTGCAGCAGGCTTGCCACGTTAAACTCATTGCAAACATAGCGAACACAGAGTAAGAACGCAACCTGGGATTAGAACTCGCGACCTAGCGCTTGCTAAGCGGACGCTCTAACCACTCGGCCAGATAAACTTCGAGAGGAGTAGATAGATTTCGCTAATGAATCGGTCGATTCTATTCGTATACGATTTATCTTAAACTCTTTTCTTGATTTCATTAATTTTTAAAAATTTTGTGTTGAGAACATGATTTGAAATCAAAGAGAGAGAGATTTTCGCTTACAACTACGTTTTGCTAGTAGAATAAATTATGAAATTATTGTTCAAAAGTAATTACATTTCAAATGGGAAAAAATGAAGTTATTATTTTTCAACAAGCATTGACTGCTTTTTAGCTTTAATTTTGTTTATAAACGTTAAAATTTCAACATTAAGGAAAAGACAATATAGTTTTCTTTAAAGTGCGAGTGACATATTTAGTAAAAAGATGGAAAATGTTTCAAAATTTTTTTTATAAAAAAAGTTAGTTTTTTCACAAATTATCATTGATTTATTGAATTAATAAAAAGAAGGGCGCTCTAGGAGATCTATTAAAAATCGGAAGTTTTTTTTAAAACAGAGACAAGAATAATTATCTCTTATTGCATCTTTGCAGCTAGCTTGTTTTGCAAACTCACAGCAAGCTTGCATTGCAAGCAGGGGTGGAGCTAGTTGTCACGGCGAACTTGTGGCAAATTCGTTTTGCAAGCAAGGGTGGCGATTCTGAATTGTTAATTTGCCACAGTTTCGCTTCAAGCTTGACGCGTCAAATTTGCCATGACAAGGTAATATCAAGTAAAAGTCAAACTTGTGCTGCAAACGTACGTACTATTTGGGCACTGCTTTCCCTTCTCTTTTTGTTTGTCACTGTCAATAAAATTTCAACAAAATGGATTTAAATTTTTACTCTATTATAATAGATATTTGATAAATAGTACTGCAGATCATTTATTAAATATTTTGACAAAAAAATTTGAAAAAAGTGAATTTTTTCGAAATTTTTCTAATTAACCTTATATATGATGATGCTCATTAATAATTATGGTAATAAAATATATTAATAAAATTGATACCTTAGGACTAGCAAATATCAGGTTATTGCTCTGAAAATAAACTACCTTGATACAAGTTGTTTTTATTACAATTTTATTGTGGTGAAATCTTTAAAGCTGTTTTTCTCGGTTTTCTTTTTTCCAAACTTGTGTCTGCAACAAAATGCTAAAATTGAATGTCTTGAAATTTTTTTCTGCTCATTCACAAATGCATGTTTAATTGAATTAGGGTTGCATTTGTAAAAATTTTGATTAGAAAAGTTTTTAAAAATGTACGAAGTGAAAAATTCTGATTTTTTTCCTAAAATTTTCACAAAATTTTGAACAATTTTTTTTCTTCGAAACTAATGTAGATATCAAAACTCCGATCCCTATTTCTATTAAGTACATTGAGAGGCCCCTTTCAAAAAAATTGGGGAAAAATATTAAAAATTGTATGAGAAGAAGCATCTTAAAAAAGGTTTTCTTAAATTAAAATTTTTAAATTTGTAACTTTTCCAAATTGAAAATATTTCAGAAATTTAAGTTCCTGCACATCTTACATATGTCTACACCAAAATCAAATAGGTTTGATCAAAACTGTAGAATTTTTTTTTTGTCCCAAATCTCCTAAGAAATGTAGTTTAACTCACTTGGAAACATGGTAATAATTGGACTTCAGAAGTCTTACAAAACTTGTTACATTATGCATATTTTATTTTATTATTTCGTTAATATTTCCCTAATGAGTTTAAAAGTTCTCTAATTCTTCTAAGCATGAAACGTTTAAAAGAATAAGCAATGCAGAGCTGAAAAATGGATCATTTCTTTTGTTATATATAAATAATGGTTAGGAATGGATTTCTTGATTATTATTTTCTTCTTTGCTCTACTCATTTTTCCATATCCTTGATGTATTAGAAGTGTAATTTTCTGATGACCACTAGTCTTACCTCTACACTGCTTTGAAAAGAGGTGTTTGAATACTCATTGTACTGCTTTAAACGTTTTCTTTCATAAATAATATGCGTCCATCATCCCAAAGACGCTTATGGATTATCATAGAAAAATTTTTGTTTATCATGCCACTTACCCAATTCTGCCAGAAAAATTTCCCAATTATTATTTTGAATCTATTTCGAATAAAGTCCTTAGCCCTTGAAAAAATGGTCTAGAATGGATTCATTGATTGTTTTTTTTTCGATTACCTCTGAGTTTATCTTTGTTTTTTGGCTTGCTTTGTATAATATTGATTTCCAATGTTCTCTGTTTCGCTGCAGCAATTGCGCACTACTTAAACATTGTATAAATTTTATTTTCTAAATTTTATTCTCTAAATTTTATTGTTTATAAATAAATTTTTTTTGTTGTTCTTGTTTAAAGTTTAAGTGAAGATATTATTTTTAAATTTGTTCTAATTTTTCTAGTTGATTGTTTTTAAGCGCCAATCACCTTAGATGCTATAGTTTTAGTGTCGGAAAATGAATATATTATTATGGGTACGAAAGTACAACAGATTATTTCTCTGTATGTTGTATTTCTCTACAATTTCTAAAATAATTTTATCATTTCATTCATTCTGGTCAACAGTTAAATATAATTGTTCCCCTCGATATAAATGCATCATTTGCTCCATTTCTCACATTTATAACCTAATCTAACTCTTTAATACCCGAATGTTTTCCTATCGTGCTTATCTCCTAAGTGATCTCAAAACCTCATCTCCCCTCAAAAATCACTAAACGCATCAGACAGCTCTTAAGGGGAAATTTCTAGACCACCCCGGACATAATGCATCATTTGCACCATTTGTCACATTTATAACCTCATTTA
>BGPR01000681.1:108076-132535 GCA_013235015.1 Araneus ventricosus
ACATAATGCATCATTTGCACCATTTGTCACATTTATAACCTCATTTACCTCTTTAATACCCGAATGTTTTCCTACCACTTATCTCCTAAGTGATCTCAAAACCTCATCTTCCCTCAAAAAACACTAAACGCCTCAGTTAAGGGGAAATTTCTAGACCACCTCGGACACTTCGCTCGGTTTCAGAGGGTTAAGGCGTTTCTAATAATATCTTACAAATAGTTCCCATCATTTTGTTTCAGTTAAGAGCGATTACATTTGAGCTACAATAGCATATTTGCTCTCCGTGTTTGCAGAATTAATATTTAATGCTTTAATGACAGCAAGAAAAATAAATGAAGGGTTTTATCAAAGACTAAACAGAAGTAAATCCAGGTTGTATAAATATATTTAACGTTTTCATCTGTTCACACTTCACCGAAAACGTGTTTTATTGATCTGTAAACAGCGCTCTGTATATATATCGCTGGTGACAGAATCCATAAATGGGTATCTGTTCAATGATTTATAGTTTCTCAATCAACAAGAAGAAAATTCTTTCCCATATTTACTAAAGAACTTACTTATATATTTACTAAAAGAACAAACCAGTGGAAAGTCTAGTTTGTCCAAAAAATTGTATTTGATGACATTTCGCCATTTTTAACTCAAGTAAAATATAATTAATACTTCAATCCCGATTTCAAAAAAAAAATGGTTTAAGATTTTTGGGAGGGCTTTAAAATGGAGTTGTATTGGAATTGTGTGCTAAAAGAAATCCGTTGTGTCTATTAAGATCATATTTATAGTTAAGTTATTCTTATGTTGAATTCAAATACTCGATTTTTAAGTTTTGAGGAACGAAGTAGACACGTATTCAAGAATTTTAGATTGTGTTTTTGAAGTCTACCCTATTATAAAATCAATTTCTTTTAGTTTCGATGAAAGAATTGAAACACTCTTGCAAGGAAAATACCATTTTTAATTATACTTAATACACACCTCTTATTCACGCAAAAAGTTAAGTTTATTGATCAGTACTTATTATGCATTTATTATTCGATGGTCAAAGGAAACAGCCTATTTTATTTCAAATTTGGTTCGGATTGTGTCAGATTGCAAAAATTGCATCTACATCAGTTTTCGGTTTTATCAGTATTTTTAAATATTTAAATCTTCGCCATCAAAGTTTCTTTCGAATCTTGTGGCATTTCTGGCAACTTTTGAAATTTAAACGGTAATTTTTAGCAGTTTTATTAAAAATCTAAAATTTTCTTAATTATTTACTTTGTAATCGACTAAAATATTAATTGCCTTAACTTTTGATGTCCTTTCTTTTAATGTTTCAGCTTTATTAAATTATAAATAAAATTTATTCAACGGGACTATTTACTCGCCATCTTGTTTCGCGGATGAAATTTTATGTTAATTGGCTTTGGCGTCTCTGGCTGGAAGCGTTTTCTTTTGTGTGATTTGATTTCTTTTGTGCTTGACTAAACGATAGGTTGGTAGTTTTTTGCAGCTGCAGGCCCGAGGGCCGTTACTCCTCTCGGGGCTTGCCCCGGAATTGTTTTTCCGTTAATAATTTTCATTGAATCTTTTGGATCTGAAGCTAAAATATTTTTTTTCGTTGATATTCCTTTAAGGAAACAGTATGCGAAACAACTGTGATAAAAAGTTTAACATGTAATGAAGGTGTGTTCTACTTTGCAATTCCAGAACAATCTGTGAATTAAGATGATGTTCATAAAGAAAAGCAGTGATTGCTTCCTTATTTTAAAAACTCTGCTACTTGGTGGCACGAACACTTTTTCTCATCAGTGATCCTGATTAATGAGTGCGTACCACCTCTTTCAAAGCCTGCAGTTCGTGTTTTACTATCAGAATATTCTCTCGTACTTCGTAATATGTTGTGCTGAAAATTGATATAAATTAGTGCTTCAAGTTTCTGTTTTACGCTACAAGTTCTGCTGTGTGTGTTTTTTCCATCTTCAGCATTTCCAATTTTTTTCAATGAGTGGTACACGTCTAAAATTGATGATGCAAAAATGAAAGTATACATGAAAAAGCTTCAAGTAGAATTCTAGGTTGATTACAAGTCAGATTCATTTAAAAAAGTGTGTTCATTAATTCAAGACGTTTTGTTATGCGGCACAGAATAGTCATCAATATGTTTTTTTTTCGAATTTAGGTTGTTTTTTACTTAGTGTCCTAAGTTGCAATTTTAGGCCTGCAGTGCTTATATATCTATGTGTAGCTACAATTTTTATTTTGGTTAATATATGTTCAGTCCTGTGCATCATTTTTATATATGTATAATTTGTGGCAGTGATAAATTCAATATAAAAAATTGCTAAATAAAAAATATTTAAATTT
This sequence comes from Araneus ventricosus, assembly GCA_013235015.1. Classification (NCBI taxonomy): domain Eukaryota; kingdom Metazoa; phylum Arthropoda; class Arachnida; order Araneae; family Araneidae; genus Araneus; species Araneus ventricosus. The sequence continues at coordinate 110,429 of BGPR01000681.1, forward strand.
AAAAACTTTGTTTTTCTTTAATATTTAAATTATTTTGTTCAAAGCAATGTACTCAAATGTCTTCAGTTATGTTTGCATCTTCGGCCAAGTAATTGTCTTTTTTAAGTGAGCTCAAAGGTAGGTGCTTGCTCATTTAAGTACTGCAATATAGTATATTATGTTTTATATTTCAGCACCCAGTATTGATTTCATAATTATATCTATTAATCTAAATTTTAACTTTGGGCACCTATCTTGCATTAACATTTTATAATTAATATCCTAGCCAACCAACAGATTGCAGGGACAATAATTAAAAAAGAATGTCCTCTCGAAACTCCACATTTTGCTATCATGACAACTTTTATCGGTAGACTAGATTTTAAGTTCATCATATACACATGCTGAGTTTTTTTGAGGAATAACGATTCCTATTACCGAGCATTTGATGCCCGGGGTGAGGAACCACAGGTACGTGGATGAAAAGCCTCCGGATAACTAAGCGGGTTCTCGCTTATCTTGGGAAAAGAATTATTCGGGATTAAATCCTCCCTCCAGTGATAGTACGTAAATCCGTCGGGAGCTATCGGTCCGTGGCCGGTGATAGCTACTAGGACTCCGGCCACAGTACTCGAGCTATTACAGCGGCTGACATTCAGATTTCCCGGATGCCAAGGCAGGGAGGGATGATTCATTTCATTGTCTTACCTTCTCAGCACATAACATAAACTGTACAATATGGCCAAAAAGTACTGCGATAGGTGATACTTGCTTCGTTATCATTTTTGAGGTAAATATGAGATCAGAATACAATTTAAGTCTTTGCACCGACGGTGATTTGATACATTTAATTTACATTAAAATATATCGTAGAAAATGGTGGGCCATTTTTTATAGAAAATGCTTCTTCATGCTGTTGTTTCTTGTTTTTATATTTTATAGAGTGACTTACACAGGATGAAAAACGCATACATTACAGTCATTTGATCTGTGAACGAGATTAGCAATAGTTATAAAAAGTGCATCTTCACAAAGGTAAGTGATAACAGTTGCATAACCATACAAGTTGCAGCTCTCCTAATGGCAAAATGAGGAACTTTGTGATCAAATCTCGAAAAGTGCTGAAGATAAGGAAAAAGTTGTTAGAAAATTTTACAGAGACATCGCTTTTGTAGGAAATAACATTATTATATTCTTCTTTGTGACGAATTCAACACTATCACCGAAAGGAATCATCTGAATAAAATTTGCAAGTTTCACTTCTGATTTAATATGTTCTTGCGCACAGAATTTTATTTCCTTTTAAGTTAACTGCACCGAATAATTTAATAATTTATAATTTAGCTGAATGTTTAGTCCATACTTCTAATGCATTTCTGAACAGGACCTCTTAATTTTTTATTTCGCCGAAAGCGAAGATGCGAGTGGTCTCATTTGGTAGCCCATGCTTATTTTCTTATCTGAAAACCTTATATAGTTGTTACTACATCCATTCACAAACTAAATAGCTGGATTGCTTACACGCTGTCCAGATTTTCCCTCACCTGTCATAGGTTACATACATTTGAGGTATAAAGTTTATCACAGCATGTTTTAGAACTTCATATCCACCTTATCCGTCGACATCGGCATTGACTGAGCAATTCTTTCTTTTCTCACGCCTAAACGCTAATTTCTCTTGCTGCCCATCCCGACACCTTCCAGTACTTTGCTGACGTCACTGTGTACTTTAATAGCCTCGTGTCGCAATACTTAAAAAAAGATTATTTTAACTATAAATTTGAAATATGAATAACATTTTCAAGTTCCTTTCATGCTGTGCTTTTTTCGTTGAATGGTAAACTAACTAAAGGGAATAATTCCGTTCATAAAATAAATGGCTGCATTGCTTACACGCTGTGCAGATTTAACCTCCCTATATTTCATAGGGTACATGCAGTTGAGGTATAAAGGTTATCACATCATGTTTCAGAACTTCATATTGTTACAAAAGTCTTTCTGTGGGTGTGTGGTGTAAACAGTCGAACAAGCAGGATAATGGAGAATGAAGGTTTATTCACAAATATGCAGGAAAACACGTAGCACAGGTACAGGAAACAATAGTTCTTGCACAGATTACCAATGTAAACAGACAACAATTCACAGGTAATAACAGTTCAGCACTTTGATATTAAGCAATACAAACAGTCAGCAAATAACTAGTAACGACAATAATTGCACTTTCAATAGCGCTCAGCTCACCAGCTTTCTAACTCGCTCTGCGGACAAACTCTAAAGTCATTTCCAATGGATCAACACTCCTACCGCTCGGCGTCTAACAGCTTACTAGATCGCACAGTGGATAGAACTCCAAAGACGTTCGCGCTCCAAGGCGATCCCAGTCGATCAACATTCCCTCCGTCATCCAAGCGCTCTCCTTATACAGTTTTCCCCGGCAAGCCGTGACGTCACATGAAATCATCTAGTACATTCAAGTGTATCTCCTCTCCTAATAGAGATATTGAAAAGATTCCAGCACCTTTGAGATCCCATATTTTGTCTCCAAAGTCGCCAAATTTGTAGCCAAGTCGACAAGTTTGTCGCCAAGATCAGAGGACCAGACATGGCTGCTGCTAGTCATCCCATACTTATCCCTGTAAAACTCTCTTCCTAACCATAAGATTCACATTGCTGGGAAGCGATTTTCCATATGTGTCACAATATCCACCTTATCCGTCGATATCGGCATTGATTGAGCTGATCCGTCAATTAAAAAAATATTGATAAAAACTGAAAAATGAAATTTAGAATATGAATAACATTTTCATGTTTCTTTGATACTGTGTTTTTTCGTTGACTGATAAACTAACCAAAAGGAATAATTCACTTTGTTGTGTGAGTAATTAAAATTCCTATAAATTAATTAATAATTATCAATGACTTTAACATTACTGACATTTGAAATCGCTTTAATAGTATGAAAAATTGATTAATGCTTGAATGTGTAGAATTTTTGATTGACATTCATAAGACTTCTTCTAAGCCTGAAAAAACATTTACTAGAACACTAAAACACAACTATTACACTTCGCATCTGCGTACAACGTAACATCGTTCAACTATACTCGTACTCAGCTCTTATTTTTAAATCAAATTCAAAATAAGTCAACATCCGACTATTGCCACTTGTCTGGTATCATACACTGTTATAACAATAAATAAATTGAAGTCATGCTTTTGTCAAGCAATTATATTAAATATGCTTACAAATGTTCGGAATCAGCTAATGATATTCGACAGGGTTTTCATTTGTTTACCATATTTCTGGCTACTTTTCTTTTGTTTCCATCTCATTTCATGACAAACCTATTTTCCATTTGATTTGGAAACTGTCACGATTATGCTGCTACGAGATAACTGTTTCGAAAATTAATGTAAAATTCGATTATGAATAATACAAGTTTCTTTTCAAAACCATTTTAGAATGTGGAGTGAATATGTAAAATGCAGATCTCATAAATATCTAATACATTAAATTTCATTTCAACTTCTTAATACTATTTGCTAAGAAGCATGTGTACTTAAATACACTGTGTTTTCTGATAATAGTAATAATTTTATATTTAGTTGTAATCTGTATATTTTTTCCTAAATGTTAATGCTTTTACATATGGTTTCTTCGGTTTTAAACTTTATCCAAACGTATTTAAAAAAAGATTGACGATTCCATTCAGAGAGTGATGTAAACTACAGGGTGTCCAACAAAGGACTCCCTCATTTTAAAATTAAATAACTCGGCAACGGAGATCGATAGAAGAACGAAAGCAGTGATATGCTTAGTCTGAAAGCCGTAAAAATCTGATACAAAAGTTTCAAAATTAGTTATAGATGTTGCCAACAGGTGGCGCTGCAGGTTGTAATAGCTATTCAGAATCCGATAAGAAATCTATAAACTGTCCTTGGCAAGCACGAAAAATGCCTAATTTGAATCGATTGTGATGTGATTGCAACGATTACTTGCAAATGACAGTTTATAGCTTTCTTCTCGAAATCTGAACTGTGATTACAACGTACAGCGCCACCTGTCGGCAACATTTATAACTAATTTTGAAACTTTTGTATCAGATTTTTCCGACTAAGCATATCACTAGTTTCGTTCTTCTATCGATCTCCGTTGCCGAGTTATTTAATTTTAAAATGAGGGAGTCCTTTGTTGGACACCCTGTATATTTACCAAACAATAATTAGAAAGTTTGATTGTTTCGTCGTTGTGTATCGAAAAGATAATCTTTATCGGTGGAAGAAATATAATATTAAGTTACAGTGATTAAAAATAAAGTAAATATATGGTTAAGAGTAAAAAGGTTTCGTGACTAATTGCAAATTAAAATAAATCTTCTCAGAAATGCAAAATTTTAACTCAGAAACAAAGAAGTTTCAAAGTAAAGAGGAAAAAGCGTTTGCAGATAGATAATTTATCTTATAAAAACCTTTAATCTCAGAGATTGTAGATGAAAGGTTTTATAAGTATTTTAAGAGATAAATTATCAGTTTTCCGAATTTCACAATTTTATGCTTTTGCAGTTTCATATGATAAATTGCATTGCTAATATTCCTAGATTTAAATCTATCTTTCACAAAATTATTAAAATAGTATCACATGTTTTCGGAGAACTGAAGTGATGAATATTTTAATCGCTTTGCTTTAGCTCAATAGTACAATCTTTTAAATTCGAAGTTGAGAAATAATCTGGTATTTCATATTAAATAATCAGATATTTTTAAGATAATATAAAGAGAATGTATCAATTTTTACTTGAATATAAAGTTATTTTAGAGTGTTTTAAAATGTTATTATGCCGCTGAATAAGGATTCAGTTTATTTAATAGACAGAAAATAAAAACCATTTCAATTTTTAGAATATTCCATAAAAATGTTTTCTAATATCGTAATCTAGTTCTTTGTATAGTACTATGTATGCGAAATTTCCAAACAAACAATTCAATTATTTAAAAAATGTATTAATGAGAAATATCATAACAAAATTCGTGTACAATAAAAAATCTAATTATAATACCAAATATAGTAGAAGGCATAGAGATTACGAACACAAAGAACGGTCTTCATTCGATTTAAATAACGATAAATAATGTTTATTTAATGTTTACCGAAGAACCTGACGATTTTCAGCTTACATCCAAATCGTACATCAATTTATGTAAAGTTAACACTAGATATTTCGTGGAAACTTCGTAAAATAAATTTATCGCATTTAAAAACAAATAAGTGCATTACAGAAGAATTAGCTAAACTCAAAATCTTTCTGGCTGCATCAAGAAATTCTGAATACGTAAATCTTGAATGTGAAAATTGTGATTTTTATTCTTGAAATTTCCAAAATGTAGATAAATCAAATTTGTTCTTGAGTTAAAATGTTGTTTTGTTTAAAGCGTTTTATTATTTTCCGATTTCGAAACGACGACCAAGTTCATCCATTGTTCTTTTCAATTGTTCTTGTCTTATTCTGTTCTGCTCTTTTCTTTAAAATTGTTTTTCGAACTTACTTTATATATGTCATTTTTCTTCTTAAAAAATGAATAGTTTGAAAGTATGCTTTTGCCATTTGGTAATTTATGAGAATGGACAAAGAAATTGTTTGGTAATAAAATGCGCTTTTCATTTAGAATGAAATTATATAGAAATTTATGCTTGAATAAAACATTATTACTGAAATATTTTAAAATTCTCGAAAGTGTAAACAAATTTTCTTCACATACGATTTGCAATTGAATTTATTAGATATATACAATGAAAAATATAGTGCGCGAATTTCTTAAAAATTGCACTTAGAGAATATATTTTCTCCTACATTATTAAAATTAATAAAATCTCCTTTGATCCATTCCTCGGAGTTTACTCATGCGCATTGTTCTACTTGAATTTATTTGTATATTATAAAGAATATTTTTGGGGGAAGAATTTTTATTAGGTATATGGAACAAACATTGAAATATGCATAGCTTGTTGATCCAATCAATTGGAAAAGAGCATCATTTAAAACTTATAAATTAGATCATTCATTATCAAAAAAGTTGCTTTGAGAAATATACATCTCATGTCAGCTGATATTTTATACTCTGTGTTTGCATCAAATTCCCTATTATGATGGATTTTAATATATCATTTTAAACAGTGACTTTCACGGATAAATATTTTATGATAACGACTACACGTCTCAATTGGAAATTAGCTATATCTTTTCTTTAAACATTTATAATATAATATACTATCCGCCTTCGGCGACAAGCTTGTTCGCCGGGAACATCACTACAATTTAATCTTGCATCATTTCATATTTATGGCTCTCTTAAAAATGTAATTTTAAACTTCGGATTGTGATAGATATTTAAAACATATTCTATTAGTGAATTTGGACCTGTTTTGATCATTGTCTACATAAACTTACCTAATAGAGTCAAATAACTGACCATGTCATGTAACCTCTAAATCCACATTGTCGCGACTATCTTCAATTTCTGATTCCTCCTGAAAAATATGCTTTTGATTTCAACATGAAAATGACGCAGCATATTTTACGGCCAGCGGCATATTAGCTAGATTAAAACATGTTGATAAAAGAATGAAAGCATAGCAGCCATGACCATTTAGCTTACGGGATATATTTCTTTATATAAGAAAAGCAATATCTCGGAGACCTTGATCTACAGATTTCACAAAAACTTTGATGCAATGAAATATGAAAGCAAAATGTATTAGGATATTATTTTAGATTACAACAATGAGAGACAAATACGTAATTAAATATTTGTTTAAACAATGAAAATGGTTTCAATTGTGTTGCAGCAATGAAAAGTATTGTTGCAAATTATGCCAAAAAATAAGTTTAAAAATTTATCAAAATTCGAGAAAACATTGTATGGCATAGTAAACATTGTAACTTAATTGATGTCATTGAAATGGTAATTTTTTACATTTTCAGATGGAGTGAAAATGATTTTTGTGCTGTAATATTGTTGCACGCTATTAAGGGAAAAAGCCAAAATTTTGCTTAATTTTAATTAATTACAATTCTAATTAAAATTTCAAAAAAACGGCTCCCAGGTGCACTTCCTACCCTCGAAAGTATGTTTGTGCCAAATTCTGTATCTCTAGGTCCAGCGGTGTGCCCTGTACAGAGCCAACATACACACATTCTCCTTTATTATTTATAGAGATTAGAACAATAACAATATTTGCCAATAACAAAGATTTAGGAATCTCAAAATCAAAGTAATTCTATTAAAACAGTCTAAACCAGGGAACTTCATAATTTTAAAACATTGTTTAACTTCTCCATTTCTGAACTTTATAGTGAAGTTACTTTCCTATAATATAATCTGGGTTTCTTAAAAACCTAGTTTAAATTCCAGCTCACTCTAACTCTTAAAATTTATGTATGAAATAAGTTAAAATAAATGTATTCAAGATGTATACTATTCCGTACGAAACTGTATACAACGAAAGTGATTCTAGCGTTTCTAAATTAAAGTTAAGCATTTTTAAGATAAATGTTACGTATACTTTTTGCTGGAATATGATTTAGAATGCTGAATGTATTGTATTAATGAGTCGGAATTTTGCAGTCATTTTCTACTTACGCAAGCTTCAAAAATTCCATAAACGCCTCGAATTCTTTAGATTGACGTCCGATTTCAAAGCTACACTAGGACCATTTGGCGACAGACTTCGTAATTTTAAGTCTTGGGCAGGTGAAGAGCTTGAAATGATATTTAATCCAAAAATTCCTCTGAGAACGTCCACATTACACGAAGGGGAGGACGCTTGCCTTTCCGAATTTTAGAATGCCAGATCAGCGTACTTGATGTTTTTTGTGAAACATAATCACGTCCTCAAGCTGTTCCTCATCCAACATGCCACAGTGGTACCAGAAACACATATAAAATAAAATTTAATTTCTTCTGTATTTGGTACAAGTTTTTATTGCTCATAAATATGTTTTACATTTTCAAACTGCGGTTAAAATTATCATTAAAAAGGCCATAAATAACTTTATATTTTCTTCGAATGCACATATTTTGGTTTTGAAATTTATTTTCGTTTGTGAGTATATTTCGCATTTATCAATTAAAAAAATCAAAATATGTCTTTTAGTAATTTATAAAAAATAACTGCAAGCATTCTAAACGTCTTTCAGACCAATAGAAGAATCATATATGTCCGTTGGTTATTTTTTTAAGGAATGTTCATTATAAATGCCAAATTTTAATTTTGTATAAATCCCCTTCATTAAAAATTCAAGAAAGTCGGTTCAATTTGCACCAAATTTTTATAAAAGTATAAATACTCACATTTGATTAACATACCTACATATTTAAATTTAACCAACCAGCATAACCAGTCGCAGAGAAGCCATCGAATTCAAAGGCATTTCACAGTGCATTAAGGTTCCTAAAATTAGGCGAGTTGATCTTTCTTAAAGTTAAATTTAAGAAAATATTTTTTAAACTGTTAATGATCTCTTTTTTTATTTTTAATAACTCTTTGTAATCTTTACGAAAATGTATTCACAGATCAAATTTATTTAAAACTGATTAAGATCTAGAAAGATTTATAGTATGTGCCAACGTTTTCTTTTAGAAAGATTAATTATACGAGAACTTTCTTGCGCGGTGAATTAAGTCAAGAAAGGAACTTTTAAACTGCAACCACATTAATCCAGCTAACAATAGGTAAATTACGCCATCAACTTCTAAACTGGAGCAGCAGAAAGTTTTCCGAGAGAACAAGTTAATAAATAGTGCAAGGACTTTAGTAAGTTATTTCAGTTCGACCAATATTTCTTTCCCTTTCGAAATTTCATAAGAATTTTTTTTTTTTGCTTTTTTCCCTTTAAACAGAATGGAACTAATTTAAAGTTCATTCGCAGGATCAAGGCTTCCTTGCGTGTAATAATTCAGTCCCCGTGTAATCCTCAAGTCCCTGGACTCGAAGAGAAATGCGACTTAAGTCACCCAGGGGAGCTGTAGATCTGGTTGAGGGGATGCGGGCTAAGACGTCAACCGTTTAACCCTGGAGGGGAGGCAAGGTAGTTGTATTCACTTTGGAATCACCCCCTGGAGATTTTGGGGGAGATGGCAGAAACGTGTGCATAAAACGTGACAGCGCAAAAGAAGTAAGATATTTCTTTGGAAAAAAATTGTCGAAGTAGTATATGGATATGGAAGGGATTTCAAATTCTTCATGGAAAAAAGTTAACATATTCATGAAAGTGCTCTTCCTCTGGCGTTTAAAAATCAATTACAGTTTTGGCAGAAAATCTCTGGAAGATATTTGACTAAGTTAGAATAGCTATCTTACAGAAAAGTCGATTTTTTATCTTTTGCTTTTTTAAACTAATTGGCTGTTTCTTAAGATTTGTGCCTTTTCCTATAATATTAAGAAATGTCCACTCCTATAATAATGAGAAATGTAAGTAAAAGTATTGAAACGTTACGCCTGGTTTAGCACGTTTATGAAGATAAAAAAAAGTATTTTCAATTACGTTTATCTAAAATTTTTTCCCTTGCTAGTTTCCAAATACGAAATTCTAATACTTTGATAGCATTCAGGTGATTTTACTTTTGTTTAATATTTTAGTTTATTGGCAAATAAACTAGCAATTTCAACTGTTAATCACGAAAACGATCATCAATGGAAATTATGGTAAAGTTATAGCCGCTGTTAACCCTTTGACTAAAGATTTTTTAAAAAACCAGCGGGAGTGGTCTCTCCTAAACTTTCTCGTATACTTTCTAAGTGGAGATTCGTCAAAATCTCGAGTTCGAATTTTTTTGACGATTACAATACTTTCTCTTTGTATACTTCGTATACAAGAAAGTAAAACAAAAAAACAAACAAACCTGAAATCAAATATCTGTTGCCACGTTTCAAAAAAATATTACTTTGAAGCAGGCGCGATAAAATAGGCAATGCAATGAATACTAAAGCGAAAATTCTGCTTTGGAATTGAATTCCCAAGAAAACAATTTATACTACCACACCCGTAACAATTGCAAAAGCGCGTGAATAAAAGATTTGCTGAAATAATGAGATCGGTTTGATTTACAACAATAAAAAAATTGTTAAAAATTGATGTTTGAAAACATTATTTATTGTTGTAAATAAAATTTACAACAATAACAGATTGCTACCAATACGCATGCGCACGAGAATCGGATTGATAGAAATTGAATATGCAATTTGAACGCCTCTTTTTGACGGATTTGGCCCAGACTTTTATACGGACCTACATTCATAACGATAAAACTGTGTACTAAATTTTGTCCATTTAGCTATTCAGGTTTTTGAGTTATAGCTTTCAGATGACCGCGAACAGACAGACTTCCCGTGGACGGATTTTGTCCAAAATTTTTAGAAACCTACAAATTATGTTCAAAGACCACATACCAAATTTCATCCCCGTAGCTCTAATAGTTTTCGAGTTATCGTGTTCACAGACAGACACACACACAGACAGACATACAGACATAATTCCAAAATTGTGTTTTTCGGACTCAGGGAGGTCTAAAACGTGGAGATCCGTCAAAATCTCGAGTTCGAATTTTTTGACGATTACAATACTTTCTCTTTGTATACTTCGTATACGAGAAAGTAAAAATCATTCAATTTTCTATGCTAATGAATGTAAAAGGCTCCAAATAAGCCAAGTTGAATGTTTGGAGTTTTCCTTTTTTTCCCTCCAAGCGGATTTTAAACCAAAGACTATGACATGTTAGTCGAAAAGCAAAAAAAAAACATAACATTTTTATTCATGCAACATGATTATCATTAGTTATTGCGAAAATTTATTTATACATTTACAATATTTCATCAATATCATAGCAAAAAAATGTGCACTGCTTACCGATGGATCAAAACTAACGAACATACATATACAGAAGAAACGTGTTAAGTAAACAATGGCTTCTGGAGGGAAAATAGGCCATGTCATTTAGGTGACTAAAGATTAAATGTGCATTATTATTTTTGTTCCACAACTGGGAAATATTGCAATGAGATATAAAGCAATTTTCATCCCGGAAGAAATTTTAAAATGTAAGTGGGATGCTTATGCTCCGTTATTCCCTAGAAGCACAAGTATATTGCATAATATTGTACGGTATTGGACAATATTCGCAATATTGTATGATATTTTGCAATATCTTATAACATTATATAATATCGAACAATATTGCACAATATCGTGGAGCAAATTGTGCTACCTGGGCCAGTCAAATTGTTTAAATCAACACAATATCATTTGACACGAATCATTACTAGGGCGATGTTGTTACTCTCCTCACGTTTTTTGCATACAAATTATTATTTTTCAAATAAAGAAGAAAAATCATTAATTACGATTAAATTTGAACCACTTTTGAAATAAAATAAAAAAACACTATTTCGTTTTTTATGTTTAAAGTTTTTACAAATTAAATTAAATTCGTTCAGCGAAAAGAGTCTTTTATAGTCTATTTTAACACTAGCAGCTTATATAACCAATATTTTGAATAGCATGTGTTTTGAAATAGATTCGACAGTTAGTTTCAACTATAGAATGTTTCAGTAGGCAAAGTTATTTCATGTCCATCCTGTTACTCTATTGGAAAGTTAAATTAATAGGTGAGGTTGTTTTAAGCCTTTTTCTTGGTTAGTATAGACTGTTTAGATTTCGTTTCTGTAAGATGTTTTTCAGATTTTTTTTGTTCCCAATTGTCCGGGATAGGTTCAGGCCACAGAGGAAAAGTTTATTCTACCTTAAAGTCGTTTTTCCTCAATAGAAACTCCCAATTAGAATCCAAAATGAAAAGTGGCCTTTGCCGAAGTTTTTCATACGGATTCTTCCTTCCTTGTTTGCTTTTATTAAGAAGATAAAGTATATGTGTTTCTTTGGACAGATAAAGCCTAACAATCGATATTTATGGTTGGCTTGATAACCGTCTCTTCTTGAAATACCCAAGGGGGACTGGGAATGAATCTAGATATTTTGAAAATTATTCAGATGACGGTGAACACATTGTTCCAGGGCCAAACGAAACCAATGTGAATGCGTTTGTCTTATGCTCGGCATTCACGAGTGCTTCGCCCCACATTATTTGGAGACTGTTGTTAGAAACCCCGTCGTCTATTCCAAAATACTATGAGAATTGGCGCAGTTTGGTTGAAATGTATGAATTTTGATTCGGTAAATTAGCCATCAGACTGAAATACGATAGTGGGTAAGGAAAAGTGAGCTCTTTTACAGAAGCTAAAATCACAAAGTGAGGGAAGCTCTCTCGGGAAAGCGGAGGGGGTGTTCCGTTTTGAAAGCAGGAGAAGAGGTAAGCACAGTACCCCAGGGAGATTGAGACGGTCGGTTGTGTCGTTTGCACGGTTGATAAAGGCCCACCTAAATTGGTGGGCTGAGAACTGGAACTGCTTGGTGTCACTCGCTCCAAATAGTGTGGAGTGCTCTGACCATAAAGCAGGCGATTCACATGTCTCCCAAAATGCAATGTTTGGAACACGGGAAGGCAAAAGCAATCGTCAAGGTCGAAAACCTTTGAAATTTGGAAGAAATGGTTTTGAGTGGAGGAATTCCAACCAACTCAAAATCCAAGACTTCATGCGCCGATTCCAATTTGAGACTCTGATGCGAGGCTAGAGATACATCAAAGTGTCTGTATAGATTGAGACTTCGTGACGAGGCTAGAAAATCGGAAATTGGCCGAGTGGGGAGGAATGAGGGGATCGAAGAGCTATGGTAGTGAACTTTGTAGCCTGCGTGAATGACATGCTTAATTTTTCGATTAAAATGGATGGGGGGAAAACGTGCTTTGGATAAATGGCACAGCTAGCCTTCAAGTAAATGTCCAGCTTCATTGTCTAGGCTTACAGGATATTTAGAATGCTCCAGACCCGTATATGAGAGAGGAGGTCTTCAGTAGAACTGGATCTCGATCTCAAGATACACATATGTGTGGCTATACAAGAGCAACTTACGTAATGTTCAAATGACGGTAACAGAGATTTTTAGATTAATTGTCAGTGAACCCTCATCACACAAATACTATCAGTTGTTTAAAGTTTCAGTTAAAACTGATATAATCATGGTTACCATGATAGTTTAAACCCTCAGTATGATTTAAATTATTTTTAACGAAATGAAAAAATGTTCCTGCAATTTTCTAAAATTAAATTTTTCCCCTTGCTTTGCTTTATATATTTCTACCAAAATAATAATAGATTTGCGTATTTAACATGCAAATTTCTGTAATTTGAAAGTCCAGATACTACTCTGACAATCGGCCTTATATTTTACAAGCTAAATGTCTCCTTTATTATTCTGAAATTTTGTTCAAAACAATATAGGTTACTAAGAAAATATGTCAAAGAGTAAGGAAGTTAAGCGTGTTTTTCGCAATTGTAGACAAAATGAATAGTTGACAAAATGAATTGATTTGCATTATTCTTAAACCATACTAGAAAATCACCCGTCATAGTTTGACGGGTGCAAATTGCCTCTTCATTCGAGAGATTTCCTTTCAAATTTGACGTGTTTAAATATATATATATATATATATATATATTCGAGAGAAATGTTTAACATTGATTGAAGACAAATAAAATAAACATATGTTTTATGACAGGAAATATTTTTTTATTTACATATTATTTAAATATTTCTTTATTCAAAAAACCTCTTGGTAAACAACATTCCGTGTGAAGTATTTCTCGTTGTTTAATAATATTCCTTGTACTTCAGATGTCTTTGTATAAAGTTTAACGTGATTGAGAATCCTAGACCTTGAAAGTGCAACATAGAGCTGCTGTCCATGTGAAAAGACAGGCCCTTCGAGGTAAATTCCAACACGATCGAAAGTTTGCCCCTGCGATATGTTGATAGTCATCGTGTAAGCTGGAATTAACGGGAACTGGTGGCGGTTGAGAACGAATGGTAGATTCACGTCACTGGTGGCTAATTTAATTCTTGGCAAAGAAAACAACATCGCCACGATTGCATTCAGATACAATTTGGCGTCTTAACTATATCACGTGCATGATATACCACTGACGTAATTTTCTATTTTCTATTAAAAAACGGAAATTAATTTGAAATATAGTATTAATATAATTTAAAATTTATCGGGAACTATTGATCATAGCGAGATAAATTTGATATCAATCGATAGCAAATTTTATGTCACTATTTTAGAGCTATTAAATTTTGAAATTAGAACCACAGTTACTCCTTTAAATTTAACATTACTGAAATTTAGTTTCTCTGACAATGAAATAATGCTGTTTAACGTCTCGCAGTGCTATGGCTCGAGTTTAATTGTTGGTGACGTCAGAGCGTTACCGGAGGATCTTGGCTATTATATTAGTAATTCTTTTGTATTAATTTTGGTTAAATTTTGATTGCATTCATTAATTTTCGATTACTACCAATTTTAATCTTTTATAACTGTTAGATATTTTCAACGATAAAATTTGCTTAGATATAATAAAACGATGATAAGGAGTAATTTGGCTAGAGATATGAAACTCAAGAGGCTCACCTAAGTATTAGAGCCTGGTTAGGTATTCCAACAAACTGTCATTAGCTATTCATCTTGTTTTATTTTATCGTTGATTTTTCATTTCGGTATTTTGAAGAAAGTCTTAATCCTTAGCGAACGCATTCAATAACGGTAATTTTGAGATTAGAAAAGCATAAAACGCAAGTGCACTTTAATTAAAAATGACTTACACATCAGCCTCTATGAAATTGAATGCACCGTCCTTATTGAAAAAGACAGTTGTTTAAATCTGTGTAATATATGTAGTAATTAAAAAGATGAGAGGATATTTTTGAGCAACACGGGTTGTCGGAAGTTGCACCAATTTTATTCATTTCGCTGTGACTAATTTACATTTAATATAAAAAAATACTGAGAAATATTGTCAGAGCATATTTACTGAATTATTTTTTTCCACAGAATAAAATTAAATCGATATGGATAAAACACGAAAACTTAAACCATGAGCGTATAAAAGTTTTTATAACAACCTCTACACTTCATGTAGCAAATTTTGTTTTCCAGACGCGGAAAATCTGCTTATATATTCCACTTAAACACAGATCGACTTTTATACATAAATAAATGTATCATTATACTGTCTAAAGAATTTTCCCTATAGGGAACACGTTCCAAAGAAATTGTAAAGATAATCAAAGAGAGGGAGAGAAAGTAAAAAATATATTTTTAAGCCCTGTATACTTAATTTTTTGTGGAAACTATGTAGCTTTTAGTTCAGAAATTTTCCCTCTATAAGAGTTTTAAAGTAAAACTTTAATTAGAAATTCTCTGCATACAGAAAAAATATAATCAACGATTAATGCCAACCTGTAGACTTATGTTGGCGTAAGGTCATTGACGATTAGCGAAGAAGTCCAATAAAATATAAAACATCATATCCAAGTATAGAAATGAATTACTATATATTATATATATGTTATTATAGTAAATAAATATAACACAATAATATAAACATAAATAAATTACATTGCATTATATATCATAACGTTTAGAAATTTAGATATGATTGTTGAGAAACAAAAAAATATAAACATAAAAATAAAACACGCATAGAAATATAACAGTGAAAGAAATATATAGATAAGTAACAAGCAAAAAATTATATAGAGATATATGAAACATATAAAAATTAAAAGCTTTATCACGGACAGCTATTGAGGCCGCGGTGGCCTAGTGGTAAGGTCTCGACCTCGGGAACTGAAGGTCGCAGGTTCGAAACCCGATTCCACCGAAGATCCGCCGTGAATGGGGGCCTGTTGCACGCTAAATCACACGTAGTGACCAAGCATCCTCCCGCTGGTGTGGCGTGGAAGCTTGGAGAGGGGGTGACAGCCCAGGTGTCGTCCTCTTCATCTGACCGCGGTCCAAAATTACGAAGTCCGTCCCTGAAATAGCCCTCGTGTTGCTTCAAAACGGGACGTTAATCTAACCTAACCTAACCACGGAAAGTTGTTATCAATCCTCGATGCATCATGTTCACTTGGTATTATCAATAGTGCCTTTTACTTTAGTTAAATATACAACCTGTACTCTTAAACTGAAATAGACTGCAAGAGTTATTAAGAAGCCTTGGGAATGTTTTCCATCGATTTAAACAAGAATGTGGTGGGTTCTTCATGATCAAACTTGCATAGTTTCGTAAACGGTTCGCTGCTACTGAAAAAGCCTTGAAGTTGGATTAGCAAATAAAAAAAATAATCAATCTTTATAAATCATTTTATTTATACTATATATCATTCTTTATTATTTATTTTTCAATTTATCATTTTCTTCTTCGTTGCCTTTGATTTCAGTTGTTGTTTATTGTATATTTCAATTAGTTATTTAGTTTTATATTCTAGAAACAGAAAAGGTAAATTGAAGTCAGTTGACACAAGCTTTTACATTAGAACATATTATGAAATGCAGTATATTAGAATGAAAGTTATATAGTAAGCATTACCTGACTTGCCGTAAAACATATAAAGGCTCTCTTTATCAGTGAAGTAACTCTTTCTACTCAGTAAAGACACATTTCAGAAACAAACATTAATTAATGTACACAAAATCTAAATTTTTTGTTTGATTATTTTCTATATTTTGTCATTAATTTAACGAATCAGTTTTATGGATTCAGCATTAATTCATTACTAGGTGGAGCCCATGGTAAGGAAACTATATATAACTAGAAAATCACCCGTCATGGTATGGCGGCTGCAAATTGCCTCCTCATTCGATAAATTTCCCGTCAAATTTGACGTGTTTAAACAGATATTTATGCGAGAGAATTGTTTAACATTGAGTGAAAACAAATAAAATAAACATATGTTTTTGACATGAAAGACTTTTTATTTACATATTTCTTTATTCACAAAACCTCTTGTTAAACCACATTCCGTGTGAAGTATTTTTCGTTGTTTCTAATTCTAATCAGAACAAAGTATTTCGCTGCTCGTAAAACGTTGCCAAAAAATATTATCAAATTATATCATCACAATTGCAATAAATAATCAGACGCACTTTGGCGTCCAAACTATATCACGCGCATGATATACCACTGACGGGATTTACTACTTTCTATTTAAAAACTGAAATTAATCTGAAATATATGATTAATATAGTTTAAAATTTCTCGGGAACTATTGATCATAGAGAGATAAATTTTATATCAATCGATCGCAAATTTTATTTCACTATTTTAGAGCTATTAAATTTGAAATTAGAAAGACAATTACAATTTTTTAAATTTAAAATTAATGAAATTTAGGTGCTCTAACAAAGAAATATTGCTTTTTAACATCTCGCAGTGCTATGCCACGAAATTTATTGTTGGTGACGTCAGAGCATTACCGTATCAATGAGGGACAGATCTGGGCAATTATATTAGTAATTAATAAAACCATTCATCGGTAATTATGATATGGAAATAATAAAATAGCGTACTGTCATCAAGACCATACAAATATATAAATTTTCAAATCTCTAGGAAACATAAAATGAGTGAAAAATCGAATACAAAATCTCATCTTTATAAACAAGAAGAAATTTAAGTTAAATAAAAATGTTTATAAAGAGAGTTTGTTTAAAAAATTGGCGCAGTTTACTCATATACCATTTTAACGTTAAAGCACATATTGACTGCAAAGACAATCAGTTGAACAAATTTTATATTCTTTTTCTGAATAATGCGACATTTAAATGATAAGCATTGAATATTTTATGAGTTGCACTTTCCTTTATGGTTGCAAAAACTAGCAGAGTTGTTTGTTTTCTCTGGTTAGAATATAATACGATACGTAAAGAACTATAGAAAATCAAAAATCCGGGATTTTTACTCTAGCACATTTTTTACCATTCCATTTAATGTGATGCTTATATGTTTAACTCTTAGTTTTGTCTGTGAAAAAATGATTGCGCCGATGAAAATCAGGGTTTGATGGACAATAATGGCTGTGAAACAGTTTATATTTGAGCAAGCCTATGTATAAATTTTAAATTATATTTTTATCAAATTTCGTTTGCTTTTATATAGTACATAAGTCAGCTCCCATAAATGATTTTTTTATATTATAAAGTTATTGTAATTACAAAACAGGAAAAAAAAAACATTATCCCACATATTTATTTTTCAAGTTTAGCATGTATTTTTATGTTCCTTTTTCTCAAGGTTTTTTATCGAATAAATGAATCACATACAGTTATCATCATGCAAGAATTATCTTGATATTTAAAAAATAATTTTCTTTGCATTTGTTCATAAAGAATTTCAAGAACGTTTTAAATTCAAAATATACATTGGAACGTGTGGAAATTAAAATTTTTCAAAAAAAATTCTGCTAAATATTGTTTGGCAAAAATTATTTTTAATATTCTTTCATCACTAGATAAAATATTTAAATTGCATTTAAATAACAATCTAACATCCACGATCACTTCACACATATTCATATTCTCATTTACATTTTAATTACACTTGACTATAATTCGATTTCATTTTGTTTGCTGATGCAGCAGAAGACAGTTTTCGAAACAGGCAAATCGATCCAGTATTTACACGCCCGACTTAAAGAAAATTTACCAAATCAAATGTTATCTTTCTTTTTTAAAGCAACACATTGAACTTAATTAAACGCGCTTTTCGTTCAGACGTTAAAAATGACTATGTAAATAAAAGATTATTCTCCCCGATCTTGGAGGAAATTGCTCTTCAGCGAATTTCTTTTCTGAAGCCGTACTTTCCGAATTTGAAGAAAAGAAGTTGGAAATCTTAATTGTGATGCGACTTCTTTTTTCAGTTTTGAAGCTAGCCTCCAAGAATCCATAAAACTGCAGGATTCTTTTAGTTAACCTCCGGGTTATAAGAACACAGCAATAAATATTTACGACGCCAGCATACGTGATTATAAAAAAACGTTCTTGACGTCAATTTATTATGCAAAGCCTAATAGAAATACATTTTCATCTTGTCAAAATTTTCTTAAAAATTGGAAACTGGGTAAAGAAGATTATCAAATTGGCTATTAGCATGCCATTTTCATGTAGCCTCAAGATACAGGAAGAAATATTTATCCCTCTTGAAAAGGACATTTATTTCAGAGAAATTATATTTCAGGATATGCACTGGATATTATCGATGGATTATTTTTAAAGACTACAATTACCCAGATATAACAAAACAAATTTAGATTAGCTTCATTTTTTCACTTCTTAAGTATTTCCCAATTTACTTATAAATAAGGCACAAATTTTTAAGCAAATGTTCTTCGAGAGTGCGTTTTGCTAATTATGCTTGTTATGTGTTGTAGTTAAATATTCATGAATGCTATCGGAAATTCAATCAAATCGTTTTTCATAGAAATTTTATTTTTCAAAATCACTCAATTTGCTTACTATAAAAATGAGAACGAAATCCGTAAGTAAAACAGTGTAAAAATTTGATGGCCCTCATGCAAAAGGCTATTAAAAATTCATAATTTTTTTTTTCTCCCGTCAAGTTCCACTAAATTTAAGAAGGCAAAAAGTGCTCATTTCATGTTTTCTCTCCGTGAAATCCTGGTTTGGAAGCATATTTAAGTTTAAATCTGAAACTCTCCAAAATTTTTATTTGTTGAATTGTTTTTAGTTTCCTCTCCTATTTGGAAACAAAATATGGCGAAAAATATAAATTTCCGTGACGAAGATATTCTATGATTTTTTTTTCTGTAAATCATAGAATTTCCATGTATCATGATTTTAAAACTCGATAAGTATTCTTTTTAATAAAGTAACTTTAAGAAAATATATTCATGATTATAATAGAAAATACAAGTTTGTTAAATAAAATACTCAAAGGTTAAAAAAATCCTCAAAAATCCAGATCAATAAATGCAATTACAATCATATTTGTTTTTCTTTCTATTGAATGGCAAATGCACATTTATTGAAATTTTCCATCCTCGGAATTGAAACATTATTTCAGTCTTTCTGAGAAAGCTACTTAATATAAGAATCCTAAATAATTTATTATAAATATATTAAATAATATAGTTCCGCATATATGAATTATGTATAATTTTCAGTATATATCTTCCTGGCGAAATTTGCACTAGGGATATACGAAATTTCTTATGAATTCAAATTGATACATGAAATTCATTTAGATTTCTTTTCCTTTACAATGCATGACATTTTCAAAACTGCTATTGCTGGCATTCTTAGAATAGAAGCTTTAAGTATCTTAGACATAGTTATTAAACTAGTTAAGATGAATATCCCAGCTAATCTGTTCCAAATATATTAAATTAATGTTGTTCAGCATTTATGAATAACTTAGAGTTCTGTTTAAGACCGTAAACTCCTACTAAACCATGCATATAGGATGATATTACAGTCCTTATCTCCAAGGAATTTATGTTTGTAGAAGCACAGCGCATCAATGTTTCAGTTAGATTCTTCGCTGTTCTGCCAACTAAGAAGAAACTCCCTACGATACTTGATGGATGGCTTCTGAGTTCAACATTTTTAGTACTTCAAAAACCATTACTCATGTTCATGCATGGAAGGAAGCAGTTTCTCCTTTGTTTACATAAAGCATATGATAGATGTAACCACTTTTGTAACACTCTTTCTTTCTATTTTTTATTAAGTTTCAGAATCAAATTTCATAAGAATTTTTTAGTAAACCAGGTTTGTTTTCGGAAAATTCATTCTACGTCGTTATTATTGATCGTAAACCAGCATTAATAAGGAACGATTTATTTAAGCAACCGATGCTACTGTGAACCTTACTAGATGCAACTGTTTCAATTATGGATGCATAAACAATACACTTTCCTATAAATTCTAAAAATGCTTTGAAGACCAGTTAATTTAGTCTATGCTTCTTTAAAAATATCCACTGTAATACTTAGAAGCTAAAGTTATTTTTGAAAACCACAGTGCCATTTTTTAGATATTTTGAAACAATTTATTATCATCATATGAAAAATTGGTGATTTTAACATGTTGTCGAATACTTGAATGATATTCAGGACGGCGCGAGTTCGAGGTTCGACTCCATCGAAAGCCCACCGTGTATTTCCGGCGAGTGACCGTAAATATTATCGCTGGTCAAATTTTCTGAGGTTTATTTCTGAATTAAGCTACATTTAAATGTCATCAAATTCATCTATAACCCGCAAAAATAAATTTGAAGGCTGGCACATATAACTACATATTTGATTAAACACAAGATATTAATAACAATACCATTAATTTTACAAGCATCGACAAGTCTATTAAAAACATTTCACGATAATTTTTTGATATTGCTCAATATTCTCAATATTGTACAATGTCGTAATAATAGCGTCAAGAATTAATTGCTACTTGAAATTACGAGCCAAATAAGAGCGTCTTCAATTACAAGCTTGAAAAGTCGCCCAAGCAAGAAACATTACTATTCAAGTAGCTTTAGAGATATTACTTTTCTTCTAAGCAAATAAACGTAATGCATTTTACTTTTGAGTGAATATGCTCTAATCACTTAATAAGTGCTTGTGATAAATTATACATGACTAGAAAAGTATAAAAAGCGTTATTTCAAAACAAATCATTCTGGAAGGATTTTATTCCTTCACATAGGGAAAACAGATGGATAGTTGTTACAGTATAGATGCTGGTGACTCTCATAAAACTTGAGACGAATTACAGCAAATGGAATGTCGAGACTCGACGAAAATTTGTATCTCTATGAAGTTCGAAAAGTAGAGACGAATTACAGCAAATGGAATGTCGAGACTCGACGAAAATTTGTATCTCTATGAAGTTCGAAAAGTACAAAGATCCTTCGGGCTAATAAGATGAGCTAATAGATATGGGTTACAAGATCTTTCTGCATGTAGAACGTACAGTCAAATATGTTTATGGTGGACATGCACTGAACAATTGAGTAGGATTGTTATCTTCCTTCATGAAAATGACAGGCCTCACACTGAACGCAAAACTCAAGATTTGAAGCAAACCTTAAAGTCGAAGGTATAGTATCATCCTTCATATAGTTTTGATTTTGCACTTCCTTTCCCCACAAAT
>BGPR01000681.1:144449-181265 GCA_013235015.1 Araneus ventricosus
AAATCACATCAACAAGTTAATTAAAATCACAAATTAGATTATTTGGAAAATCCGACAGTATTCGTAGAGTATAGTCACATTTCATTCATGGATGCTAAACTAGACATGTGGCACCGTTTAGCTTCACATCTGAATATGGTAAGGTAGATTCTTGGTAGACGATGGTAAGCCTATCACTAAAGTTGCCTCAGATGATGCCCCTGGAACACTCCAAATCTCTCGTCGAGGCTCAAATTGAATGAATTAACGCGTTGAATTAAAATATTTGTTCATTGTTTTGCACACTGGTGAAATAAATTAAGGGAATTTGGATATTTTTATCGAATTTCATGAAAAGAACTCAACTGAATGTAAAACCACTGCTTCAAGACGAAAATGCAAATCTTGTATGTCAAATACGTAAGCGTACACGTGTGTGTAAGCGGAGCTAGTAGAGAAACAGGCTTGATAAGCGCGCGTAAGGTAAGACGCATTTCGTTCGCTAGCGCACCTCGGCGAATTTCTTTGCGTTATTTTGCAGCAATCGGTAAAATTCAAAATGTAACTGTAAAAGTGAGTAACCACCAACGTTTAGATGACGGAATGAGGTGGCGAATAGTGGGGAGGCTAGAAGCAGGCCAATCTCAAGTCCAGATTTGTAGGGAGTTCAATTTAATGCCCAGCGTCGTGTGTAACTTATGGAAACAGTTCCAGGATACCGGATCCATCGAGAGAAAGCCTGGGCAAGGTCGTCCAAGAGCCACCACGGCCACAGAAGATCGTTAGAATTCTTCTCAGAATTTACATATATGGTGGCAAATCATATTATGTACTGCAATTTTCATAAAAAATTATCTTCCACTTTATTTTCCATTTTAATGTCCATTCTTTAATTCTTTAATTTTCTTGTGGATGTTATAAAGAATGAATGGAAAATGTAAATGCGCACTTGCTATGCAATTACTATTTTTCAAGTGCAGGAGAAACATACTTAAGGTATCCGACTACGTTCGGAGGCCTTTTTTTTAAATAATGATATTTGAAGCAATATTTTTGTATTTTTATATGACATTTATGTTAAAACTTAATAAATCATAGAAAAAAGTTAAATGAATTAAATATATTTTTAAAAATTTGAAAAAACTTAGATTTTTTTGCACTAAATTTAACCTTTTTTCAAACACCCTCGTTCAAAAAGAAATGATCAGAATGATAAATCCTTTAGCGTATATAATCCTTCAACTATTGGCTAGGTCCTGAAGCAAAAGTTTTGCAATGTATCTAAAAACATGTAAATTATAAGAGTTTTAGTGTGAAATCATGAATTTTTAAAGAATTGTGGCCTTTTTTCAGACCTTAAAAGATACATAACTTTTTAATGGAGCATTATTTCACTTATATTTTGGTTCATTACCTAGACAATATAATAAATAATGTGTATGCCAAATTTGAGACGGATATTTTAAGTTGAATTTTAGTTATCGTGTTTGAAAAATGAAAATTTTGCAAAAAATCACATTTCGAGAAAAATGAGTTTAAAGTTTATGTTTTTAATTTACAATGAGAAGAAAAAAGAATTTTTCTTCAATACTCCCCAGTTTTGTAGGCTAGTCCTTAGTGTTTGCCAGCTTAGCACAATTTTAAAAAAAATTCTGATTGGAATTCTTTTTTTAGTCGTTTTCTTGAGCCTTATGTGTCATTATCGTTTTCTATCATTCAGCCGCCATCGATAGATTTGAATATTGTTTTTCAGTCAAATAACTTTATAATGCCTATTAGTTGATCTAGAGATACTTATAGTGATTGATATTGATCATAAGTACAATTTATGTACTTTTCCTACGTTTATTATCAAAAATTACATCATTAACGGAGAATCCAGATACTGCAATGATTCAAAATTACTTAAATTTGCAACAACGTCATAGAAAACAAAGAAATTCACACTGAAAATCTTTCAAAATAATACCAGATATATGTAAAATAGTATAAAACAAAAATAAACAATAAAATTTAAATATCTTAAGTAAAAAGAACGAAAAATGCTTCTTTATCGTATTATTTACCACTCCATTTTCAACTGTCAAGTTCTACTAAAATGTCTCTAATTTCACTTCTGATCATCTTAGATGTAAAATAAAAGCTGTTTTGAAAACTAAAAACAATAGGCTTTCAGATAAGACATTAAAAAAAAATTATGATTTTCGGTCAAAAATGGGTTTTCGAACGTATGCGGATACCTTAAATATAATTGAGGCACTGCCTTGACAAAAAATTTTATAATAATGATAAATTAATCATAAGAAAAGTTAAATAATGAATGACGTATTTAAAAAAAATCTGCATATTAAGAAAACAATGGTTATAACACCCGCTAAATAGCATTTCTCATTTTCCACGAGTTTTATTTGCTGTAGGAATTGTGATTATGTATCGCTGGAAGGCAAACGAAATAGAAAGGATTCAATGGCTGAGATTCATTGTTTTTAAGCTAGAATTTAATAATTATTTTTTGAACTGTCTGAAAGACAGTTAAAATATAATTATTAAATTCATAAAAAAATTGAAAAGGCTAAGTATGCGTAAATCTTTTACGTTTTTAAATTTTCCATCAGAATAATACTTTGCACACTCTCTACATAAATAACACTACATATACTACTGAAATAAGGTGTAATATGTAAAACAAATTCTTTTCTCTCTCTCTCTATCAATTTTCAATCAGTAACAGCAATATCAGTATTCAAATTTATAGAAACATCGTCCTGAATTATAATCATAGAAGCACTATTTTAATCAAAGACAGAATAAAACAGAGATCATATATTGATACATTTATTGAAAATAATTTGAGATATGGATTTCCTATTAATTTCATGTTTGCTTATGTTAATAAAAAATATTTAACACCTTTAAATTAATAGACTTTTAGATTTATTTATATTGAAGTGATCATATTTATGGAATTCACAAAGATTTTAGTATTTCACTACATAGGTAGATGGCGCCACTTGATTTAGAATAAGATTGCATCATTTATTTTTAAGTATGTTTCCATATTAATATATATTATTATAATGAGTTTAATTTAAATTTATAGTTCATTTTTAATGATGTTTAGTATAGTATCTATAACCTAATTTAGTAATAATATTTTCACTTTAATTTTGTATAAAGAGCTCATTACATTACAATAGCTAAGATTATGAATTGGTAAGCATTTAGTTTTATTTTCTCGCTTCTTATCTTGAAATATTTTGGAGATTTACTCCCATACTATTTGTTTTTTTCCAACGATTGGCTTTTGCAGAGAGTTGGTGCCTTTAAATTTGGATTAATGCGACATATCAGTTCCCAAGGCTGATTAGCATTTGATTGTTGGTATTCCAATTTCCGGGTTGTCTTGTTCATAGTAATAATAATCTAACTAGTATTAATACATTAGTTTATATATATATATATATATATATATATATATATATATATATATATATATATATATATATATATATATATATATATATATATATATATTGTTGTCTTTTTCATAGTAGTAATAGTCTATACTCAAACTACCTTTTGTATTTCATTTGTATGATTATTGATAAGGTTTTTAATTTTAATTTTTAGATTAATATATGCATATATTGAAAATATAACACATGTTTTGATTATTTGAAATATTTAACTAAATTTAAATATATATTGAAGATTATTTAAATCATCTATTGATAAAGTTACGTAACTGTATTAGCGATCGATGTACAAAACATAAGACACCATATTCGTTTACATTGAAACGTACAGAATTTGTTTCAAATCAGAAAGAAAAAAGCTTTAAAGGAAAAATGTGAATTGCATGAACATTAATATAAATTCTAAATGTTTTTCTTACGAAGCTCAAAACAATATAAGGAAATGGAATAAAAATAAATATAAAAATGAAAAGGCTAGGTACTATTAGAAGTTTTAGGACGAGATCAAAATTTTAAATAATAGAAAATTTAATTTTCTCCTTTTTCCAAAAAGCACAGAACAATTACTTATGTTTAATCACAGGTATAAATAGCATATATATTATAAAAGATCGCAAAAGATTAAAGTTATAGACTTAAATCATGCAATTTGAATATGTTCATATTATAAATCCTCGTTTAAAAATTAACTTACGAAAGCAACTGATTTCATAAATTTAAGAGGCAAAATTGGAAAAACCAGGCAACGTGTAATGAATGGTACATAATGAAATAGACTATGCAGTTGCCATTTTAATTAAGGGAAGTTTATTGCATTTTTAAATTATAAATTGTACATTTAATTCAATTTCAGGATCAAATGTATAATAAATGCTTTCAGTGAATTGTCCAAATAATTAGAATCACATTAGGTATGCTGAGCGTGAGTGCATTTGGGATGCAATCAAATATTAATCAATCAAGAGAATACTAGTTATTGGCATTGTACAATCAACTAGTAAACGCGTCTTTGTTATGCATAACTGTATTCTTGTGCCATGCAGTTTATAGAACAATGCAAATGATTCATGAAGAATCACTAGTAACCCTTGTTAGCTGCCAATAATTAGTTGTTTAATAATTAAATATTTTATTTTTAATTTATTATACAATTAAGAAGAAAAGCGCATGGAAAATAATGAACTTCGCATTGAACAGGAGTTTCTTAATCTTTCTGATTAGCGGGACATTTGTTTTAGTCCGCTATTAACTACTTACGAATACTACTACTCTAGTACAAAAATACTTTGAACACACTAATAAATACAGGTTCACTAATGAAAGTGCGTTTTTGAAAAACTTTTTTGTAATAAATTCATTATACCCGAAATTCTCATAAAAGCATATTTTCCCCGATATTAAATTCGACCCAATCACATTTTAATACTTTTCTTACTAAATAATATATATTTTGTAACTGGAATTTGCTCCTGTTGTCTGTACTTGTTGAAAATACTTTGTTAGAAAGTATTAAGATAAGTTAGAAATGATTTTTCGTACTTTTACCTATCTGCATAGACTTTAGAAAGAGGGTAGTAATGAAGTTTTGGCTTCAATCACCCATCGCCAAAGGCCAGAAATTACACTCCCATCTGCGAAATCGCCGCGCACAAAGTCAATAGTTTTTCTCTTTATTTTTATTTTAAAAAATTAAGTTGGTCAATAGAAAATTGATTTAACGTGATGAAAGACATTTCCGTAGAAATTATGATTAATTGTCTGAAATGTCGATAAATATTTGCACTTTTGACGAAAAAGAATTTCAAAATTTGGAGAACACTATTGCAGCATTGTGGAAATAAAATAATGCATAAATATAAATACTTTTTATAATAATTGTACTCTTGAATGAATTAAACACTTGAAAAGCTTGAAAACTCAGAGATCGCCACGCCTAATATGAGCCCTATAATTGCCACCCCTCATAACAGGCTTTAAATCATGAACTGCAAAAATATAATTTGCATCGATAATGCAAAGCGTTACATTATCTTACTCATGGAATGATTATATAAATGAAGGGTCCCTGACCACCACTTGTGAACACTCTCCAACCCCCAAAAGGATTGCATAGCAATTCTCCATAGTTTGATTACAAATCTCGGCTAGCTACACTGTGCATTCTGGTAAAAAATATTTATAATTGAGCTATATTTATTTGCTTCTGGTGTTTTATTTGAATAAGCACTGATTCAATACGGATTAAATATGTTGGCCTTAAAGAAGATATTTTTCTAAATTTTTTAAGCATTTGGAAGAGAAATTGAACTTTCAAATGAAACTAACAAAGAAGTGCAAAGAAAAATGGTAAATAAGAGTTTCAAAATATTGTGGCGGCCTCTCGGAGCTTTTTCCTCGACATTTCCATCTTCATCTCGCACCTTGCCATGAGGCGGCAGGTAGAGTTTTTCTATGCAAGATGCTAAGATGGTGCGAAGGTAATAATGCGCGCGCACTATTGGTCAAGATATTTGTAAGAGTACATTTTCCAATTCCGCCTCAGAGACAGAGAGAGAGGGCAGTATAAGCCAACTCACCTTAGTGAAGTATGAGCCTATGTGGTTGGATCTACTTCAGTACAAGAGACGGTGTTGGCCATCTCGCCTAAGCAGAGTATGTGCCTTCCCGACTGGTTTAGATTCACATCATCTGCAATTATAGATGCTGCTTGTTAATCATCAGCTACACAGAATCCAGATGCGCTTGTCACTGAACGTGTTCCTCTTCTCATCAAGTATTCTAGTATACATGGTAGCTTTTGATACGAGATGTATCGTTCTGCAGACTCGTTTTGCTTAAATGCTTTAATGTTCTAATTGACGAGTTCATTTTGCACAATATACCTTGTTAAAATATGAAATAAATGTTTACTGATGAACCTTTTGCCTCGAATATCATTTGCAACTTTCTGATCTGAGTCAATAATGAGGTAGGACATATTGAGGTTTCCTTTAGCCCCTTCAATATATAAAGAGAGTCCTAATTGCAATTCGGCAAGACTCATGACTGCAAAGTAATTTCGTTGCCATTATCGCTATAATCGCGGCAACCTTTAGGAAGCTCTTGAAAAGAAAAAAATGTTGCAGGATTACCACATTTGGCAAATAATAGACCAAACAAATTCCACTTTGGAAACCATACAGTAATTTTATGTCTGGCCTATGTATTATTTAAGCTGAGCATGTTTAAACACATTATTTCTCGTTCTTCCATGAACGCCTTTCAAAATATTTCTTGGATTAATTAATTTTACATTGAATTTGTCTTTTTCCATTGCTTCGATTATATGTAACATCAAGGTTTAGTTTCATTACTATCCCATCGACAATTATTTACGTTTAGTAAGTGAAATCATATGATAAGATTCAGAGAAATACTAAACGAGTGGGTATAAATGGAAACATACGAAAAATATTAATCTAAATCTGCGTTCCCAATCATTTTGAAAGTAAATACCATCAATATAAAATAATATATTTTAAATAGAAATTTTTTTTAAAACTTACATCGCAATTAAGGCTTTTGAGAGTTTTGTAAATTCTCTATGTTCACTACAAATTCCTACATAAGGAATTGGTTTATCTTAAATTCAAGCTGGGGAAAGAAAGTGAAATGTAAATTAAAACGTACTACACAAAAAACAGGTTATTAAGTCATGCGCTGTAAAAAGTTTGCAAAAAAAGCCGAATGTGTTGCTAAGTAACTGCGCAGTGGCAGAGAAGCAGGAAATTAAAGATGTTCCGGATTTTTTTTTTTTTGAAACTGGAAAAATATTTTTTGCACGGTTTATATTTAGAAGCAACTAAGAACTATACACAATTTTTTTAAACTTCAAGGTACAGTTATTATATAGAAAGGCTTGGAGAGATTTCTAAAAAAAAGGATTTTATAGAACTTATACTTTTAATTTCACTAGGTTTTAGATTAAATTTTAACTCATAAATTAAAAAAGTTTTTTACTAACATTAATGCGCTGAATTTGTGATTTTTTAATACGAATAAATTCAAGAAAACAATATTTTTTTCCAATTTCCTACGCCCTGTTATAAATTTTTAATGCATGTCTACCAGTGAATTGTAAATTAATTTTTGGGCTACGAGTCTCATAGTTAATTTATTTTTCTCTAGAAACAGAGAATTTGAGCACTTCTGATGGTAAAAGAATAAGGTTTTGTAGCAACAAGCAAAAGCTTTTATGATAATGCTTACATGCTTAAAACTAACGATTTTTACTTTCTTGAATACGAAGTATACAAAGAGAAAGTATTGTAATCGTCAAAAAATTCGAACTCGAGATTTTGACGAATCTCCACGTTTTAGACCTTCCTGAGTCCGAAAAACAGAATTTTGGAATTATGTCTGTCTGTGTGTCTGTGAACACAATAACTCGAAAACTATTAGAGATACAGGAATGAAATTTGGTATGTGAGCTTGACATATAATTTATAGGTATCTAACAAATTGTGGACAAAATCCGTCCACGGGAAGTCTGTCTGTCCGCGGTCATGGGAACACTATAACCAAAAACTTGAATAGCTAGATGAATAAAATTTGGTACACAGTTTTATCATCATGAATGTAGGTCCGTATAAAATTTTGAACCCAAATCCGTCAAAGGGTTGACTGTCTGTATAATCGCATACTTGTAAAAATTATATCTCCTAAACCCTTTGGCTTAGATAAATAAAAATTGGTATGAAGTTTGCTAATATTAATTATAGATCTGTGCTCAAATTTCGTTTCAATCCATTGAAAAAAAAGATGTTCAAATTGCCTATTTGGTTCAAAATGCACATTGCGACTGTGTGTTGGCGAACGTTTCGCTGATTTTACTCAAGTTAGTATAGTTGGCTTTTGACCTTGGCGGTCTACGAAGTATTGTAGCTTTGGATGAGCTTCGGGAATTATGGCAACCCCCTGAACCCGAAACTTCCTTCTGACATTCTCCAGATGGAAGGTATGGTGAAATCTTGCATGATATTTGCAGTAAGATTTCGATCTCAAAATCTTTAAATAAAGTTGTGGTACCTCAGCGCGCGTAAAAATTGAGAACTTACGCAATTTTTTTAATTGTTATCATTTTCCTTTTACGCATAATTATAAAAATGGGCGCAGGTCCTTTTAAAATTATAATGACTCAGAGTTTAGGAAGAAAACGGGACAAATAGTATACGGGACGTATGGCAACCCTAGTTAGAGGAAAAATGACACCTTTATGGGAAGTATACGAGAAAGTTTAGGGGAGACCACTCCTGCTGGTTTATTTGAGGAATTACAGCTTCATTTTTTGACAACTACATATTATAGAAGTGTAGATTGGGTTTTGAAAGGCAATTCATAAAGCCGGATTAAACTCTCATCAAAAATATTTTAACATCACAAAAAATTCTACAAAAATGTTATATAGCGTTAACTTCGCTCTTAAGCGAAATTTTATTCAACCAATACTTGTTTCCCCTGGAAGAGAAGATTGCAAGGGAAAATGGGAGTAACGTGTTGACAATTTTCGTGTTAACAAGGCGACATCAAACACGCATGTGAACGCCTAGAGATGTGAGATTCCTATTTTAATATTGATTATGACTTACACCCCTTTAACATATGGAACCAAAAGAAGAAAATTTAACCACTAACTAAAAGTGATGAAGTTCATTCCGGCTTGGGAAAAAAAATGTTACCCTTTTTGCAAGCACATTGTTCTTAAAATAATATCCTTGTCCCAGGAAATATATTTAGTATTTATCTCAGCAAACACGCAATAAAAGCATCGCATTAGCGAATAACATTCGGCTATTACAAGAAAAGCAATTGCGAAGAGAAAAATATGAAATTATTTACTTCTAACTAATGCAACCTGACGGCAAAGATCACAACAAAAGAAGGACATTACCAGGCGCTTTATTTCATCATTTGTTTTCATCTTGCATTTACTGAGCCCACATGAAAAGTGTTTGTCCCCACGTGATCGATAACAGGGTCTTCCGGTGACCGAAAAAGCTAATGCCTACTTCTTTCAGGTTATGTCGGTAATAGCTTTTATGGGATGGTTACGTAGACATTTCATTTAATGGAACCAAAATACGGCTGCTTCAACGTTATTTACAACGATCATTATTGTTTAATGTAAAAGGATTGCAATGTGCCTGCACTAACATGCTATCTATTACAATAGCACAAAAGTCCCTTTTATGAAAGAGGTAACAATTCGGATGCACGCTTCTCCAGAGAAAGAGACTTTAAGTAGCAACAAATAATGTTGTTTGATACGGATTATAGGGGTTGGTTTTAGCAAAAGCAGGGAACATACAACAGCCGATGTCGCAATTTGTTATTTTATGTCCAATTATCTGGCAGTTAGAACAACAATGTAATACTGTGGGTAAATAAGCAATTCAAAATTCACATATTTTGTTCTCTTGTTAGGAAAGTTTGTTTGGTTTTATTTGATAATTAAGAAATGAGTGTCTGTTAGCCTTCATTTTTCTCCAAAATAGGGTAACAAATTATTTTTCTCCAAAATAGGGTAACAAATCATTTTTCTCCAAAATAGGGTAACAAATAATTTTTCTCCAAAATAGGGTAACAAATAATTTTTCTCCGAAATAGGGTAACAAATATTTTTTCTCCAAAATAGGGTAACAGATTATTAAAATAGTGAACGATACTCTGATAACAGAGTTCAATTGACTAGAAGTACTACGTTCATTCGAGGACTTTATTCCACGACATACGGTGAACCTTCTTGCAAAAATGGTGAGCGTATCGTGCAATAACAGTTAGAACTTATGATCCTCCGATCTAAAACAGAATGCCTACCATCAAGTCACTTAAAAATGCATCTCTTTTACTTTCCTTCACTTTTTCTGACACAGGTGAGTAAACATTGTCTTTTGGAAAATAAAATATCCTTCACAAGACAAACTTATGAATGGAATTTGCCAGAGATAGAAGGCAAAAAAATGTTGCATATAGAAGCAATATTCTTTTACTATCATTATTCCTCCAAATATTGTTTCATTAAATATACGAAACAAAAGGAGGACATAATAATTACAGAAGTAATGTAAAGTGCAAAAAGTATATAATCTATTGGTTGTATAACCTCGCAGACAATATGTGGGTGTAACAAGACACAACCTAAACCAGCTTTTTAATTTTTTTTTATTCGTAAATTTGAGCAATAAGCTCATTTCTAAATTGTTGGTGAACCTCTGAGGTTTGGGTTTGCATATACTTCTTTCGTTTATAAACAATAATTTATTTCGTATTTTCAAACGGATGCTACTACTCCTACTACTGATACAATTCCTACTGATAGGATACTCCTACTGATGTTCAATTCAGATAATTTGAATGCTTTTTAAAATAATTTTTTTGCGAAACAATATGAAGCAATGGCATACTTCGATATATTATTTTACCATATTTATTTGCTTCTCTGTGTAAATCTTACAAGAATTGATTTCTTCCCAAAAGTTTAAAAATGATATCATATTTTAAGAAGAAAAAATTGTAAATGAATCTCAGAAACAATGTTTACAATTGTTTTCTAACATAAATTTACAAACGGATGTTCAATAAAAATAAATTTGTGAGGCGAAAAATTCATATAAATTTGCATAACGTTATACAAATAATGAGGCATTATCTTCAATTTGATATCTGTATATAAAATAATATTTATAAAAATGCTGAATTAAAAAAATAACAATTTTTTGTCATTGTTCCAAAAATTCAAGATACTATATAGAATCTTCCTTTAATACATCTAAACGTAGCAACCTGGTTTAAACTATTTTTAAACCCACTTAATTTTAGTAAGGAAATAACCAGCTTCTCCCATTTCAAATTGTACACGAGCTAAAAAGCCATTTAATTCCCATATTCATTTTCCATTCAAAGTGTAAAAGAAAAGAAAGCTAGAAAAAAATGAACCATTACCTTTTAGTTATCAGCCTTAATGTTACAGATAGATCTGGACGAATTCCAGAAGTATCGCGAGAACTCTGGTTACCATTTATCATTGCACTAAACGCAGGTGCTGACATGTCAGGATGATTGTGAATGGTTGATTTAGCAAGTGGTGCCTGTAATTATTGTTTCACAAAGTAAAAGAAAAAAGACAATTTCTTGGCTTGAAGTAATTACTTGTAAGCGGGGGAAAACGGATTACCTGCTGAAATCATTCCTTGAAAGAAATTTTTTTCGTCACCTTTTGAAAGTGCTATTCAGTCAGAATGAGTTTCGGTGCATTTTAATTAGCAGATTAGCTTTTATAATCTTCCGCATGGTTGCTTTAAAGAATTTCTCAGATGAGTGGGATGTTTCATATCACATGCAGTTCACTAACCCTTCCTTTAAACAATTCAATCGTAAATAATTTTTAAATGAGCTAACTTATTTTTGAACAACAAAAGACCATTGTTATTAGCGCAGCATAAATATTAATGTCCTACCTTTAAAATAGGTAATTATTACTGAACTAATTCATTTTATAAATCGTTTTTGCTAATAAGACTTTTTATTTGTTAATCAATTGTTTGACACCATATTTTTATTAAATTCGTTGCTTCGAAAACTATCTTTCTGTATTTCGAAACAATATCATATTTTTCTTTGTTTATTTTTCAAAACGCGTGGTTATGCCAAGAATTTTAATAATGTCTACATCTGAAATGAATTATATAAATCTCCATTAATAATAAAGGAGAATGTATGTGTGTGTTGGCGCTCTACAGGGCAGACTTTTATACCTAGAGCTATGATAATTGCCACAAACATAATTTGAAGGGTGGGAATGCGACCTTTTTGAAATTTTAATTAATTAATAAGTAAGAGCGATTTTGGCGATTTACTTTAATAATTTCCGAAAATATTTGATCAGAAAAATCATTTTTTGAATTTGAATTATTTATACAATAAAGCTACAAACAGCTCACGTAAGTTCCCAGCCCCCTTCACATGCCTTCGAACCAATAACTCTTTATGTTGATATTTCATCTCGATCTGATTTTTTATCTATGAATAACCTTTTGTTATTTTTCAATTTCTATAGAACAAGTTAAAACTATAAAATCTTTTTCACATAAGCTAATCATAAGACCTAGTTTCGTATCTTTTGATTCCCCAAATAAAATATTCTATGTAGAAAACCAAATTAATTTTTTTATCTCCTTCCAATATAACAATGTGTTCGATAACTCTACCTAAAATATCCTACAATTGCAAAGATTTTCATAACTGTTAAAAAACAAAGAATAAAATCGAATTTAAGAAAAGCACCGACACTGATTTACAATAAGTCCCGATATCCGACGCAATTTTTAGAAAGCTTCACCCTTTCAGGTTTCGAAATCATTTTCATTGCAGATTAAAAATTTAAATTTAGGACTTGTAGGGAATGGCAAAACAAATTAGTTGAAAAGCGCTGCAGCACAGGAAAATAAACTTAAAATGGACAAGAATTGGCGTTATTGTTGCAAAAAAGAAATCACCAGCTCTTGTTTAAGTTGACACTTACAACAATGTTGTTGTTATCTTGGGATTTATGATGCAAGGCCAGATATGAGCATGATTTTGCAAAGAGAAATTGTACTCAGATGCATGCGGACCACATGCGATGTTGGTATCTCTGATTATATGGGAAATGCTATCAAAAAGGAAAATGCGGGGCCTGGTGCAAAGTTGATTTGCTGGGCCTTGAAACTAATTTCGTAAAACAAAATAGTAATTTATTGCATTATCTTATTTATTACACTGCACATATTGAAGAGTGGCCCAACGTGGCATCTTTGTATTTTGAAGAGAGTAGCCTTGAGTAGTGTAGTCGTAAATTAAGCAGTGCTGGAACGCTGGTTGGAGAGGAGGGGGAGGGACAGAATGGAGGGTGAGCAGAGGATCACTTCACATATATATTTGTTTGCTAGCCGTTCTACATTTATCCTTTATAATTTCAGGCCA
This sequence comes from Araneus ventricosus, assembly GCA_013235015.1. Classification (NCBI taxonomy): domain Eukaryota; kingdom Metazoa; phylum Arthropoda; class Arachnida; order Araneae; family Araneidae; genus Araneus; species Araneus ventricosus. The sequence goes on from BGPR01000681.1 coordinate 157,904, forward strand.
AATACAAGAATCATTGATATCGATATTTCGTTTTCAACTCTTTGTTGATCCTTTTGAAGCTGCGATTCTCGGTCTAATTCATCTTGTTCTTAATTCGACGCTGACAAAAAAAATCCACCGTCTATAGATTTCTCTCTGCTTCATAATTATCTTTCAGACGACTTGAAATGTGCTCATATCGCACATATGCGATATGTTCGTATTTCTTATTATTTTCTTTATTTTGATCCATATGCATGTATATTCGGATTAAAATAAAAAATAAGAAGACATTTTTAATTTGCAAAATCAGTCAGCTGCGCTGGGCCTTCAGAAAACGCGGGGCCTAGTGCGGTCGCACCGTTCGCACCCCCCTCCGGCCGGCCCTGATTTTGACCAGTGGTTCTTATTCTTTTAAGGCTTCAGGTCTTTATGAATGTTGAACTTTAAATATAATAACCCTGTATATTAAGTTCCTGCTACGGCATTCCCTATCTGCTTAGTCGAAAAACGCCTCCATCTGCTGAATGGCTCTCACCTGCGCGATATACTAAGCAAAGAAGGGTAATCCTTTTAACCCTTTATTTACCACATTGACTTAATAGCGACTTTTAAATTTTGTTTTTTAACCATTAGATAAGTTTTGATGTAGAATAATCCTGGGAATGAAGAAAACACTTTTTTAATTAATTAAAATTACTTACTTAATTTAATTAATAATCCAAAAAATAATTTCTGCCTTCAGCCGCCTTTCAATGCTTGTTATTAGAACTCCATTCTCCGTCTTCTTGTGAATTCTGTGAGGAAAAAGGGCGATATTGCGACTAAATAAATGTGATTAAGGAGGTGTTTTTAAGTACCGTCGGTAGATAAAAGGTTAAGTTAGAAGGTCGATTTAGAATAGACAGTTTGTTTGTTGAAATCGATGACCGTACTAGGCAATTCATTCGGCAGCCAAGCACAGTTAATATTCAGATTAGGCTGATGGGTAGTTTTGGCATTTTCACATATTATCTCCTTAAATGCGTACATTTATAATACTGAAACAAATTACTTCATGTATACATTTTTATTAAGGCCTATCATTATTTTAAACTTTTTTCTTGATTTCATTAACTTTTTGAGTTGAGAATATGATTTGAAGTCAAAGAGAGAGCGATTTTCGCTAATAACTACGTTTTGCTAGCAGAATAAATTATGAAATTAGAGTTCAAAAGTAATTACTTTAAAATGGGACAAAATGTCTAAGTTATTATTTTTCAACAAACACTGACTGTTTTTTAGATTTAATTTTGTTTATAAACGTTAAAATTTCAACATTAAGAAAAATGCGATATAGTTTTCTTTAAAGTGAGAGTGATATATTTAGTAAAAAGATGGAAAATGTTTCAAAATTTTGTTCATAAAAAAGTTAGTTTTTTCACAAATTATCGTTGATTTATTGAATTAACAAAAAAGAAGGGCGGTCTAGGAGATGCTATTAAAAATCGGATGTTTTTTTAAAACAGAGACAAAGATAATTATCTCTTTATTCTGCTATCTTTGCATGAAGCTTGTTTTGCAAATTTGCTGCGAATTTGATTTGTAAGAGAGGTGGCGTTATTTGTCACATGGAACTTGCAGCAAAAATGTGTTGCAAGCGAGGGTGGCGCTAGTTGTCACAGCGAACTTGCTACAAGTTCGTTTCAAGTTTGACGCGTCAAATTTTGCCGTGACAAGGGAATATCAAGTCAAAATCAAACTTGCTGCAAACTTACGTGCTATCTGGGTACGAACTATCCGCTTTTGAACTGTACATGAAAAACGGAAAAAGACGTTTGCGGCTCTCGAAGAGTTTAGAAAGTTCAATACTAAACAACATTAATTTATTATAAATTGTTTTCTTGACATATTGCTTAGAAATGAAGTGTGAAATATACTCAAATAGTTTAAAGGGAGAAAAATCCGATTCCTATTTTCAACGATCTTTTATTATTAATTATGCGTTAATTAAATCGTCATTTTAATTCCATGTTTTGAATGATTTAAAGAGTACATGCTATCTCTTAATAAGATGTTATTGGAAACTAATTCCTATCTAACATAATTCTGGTAAATATAAGCCATATAACAATTTTATATAACTTTACATCAATGGATTTTTCTGAGCTTGTATCTGGCACATAGTCTAGTCATGCCCATTCTCAGCATTATTTTTTCCGTACATTAAAAGGTTCTCAATTACTCTGAAAACTAACACCGCAATGGTCTGTATGATGAATGCAGCCTTGTTGCAAAATAACACTAATGATTTATTACAAATAAAATTTAAAGTTTTCATATTTCATTTTTTGTTTAATTACCTATTTCTGTTTCAGAAATATTCGCAACAGAAAAGCAATGGAAAGTGGACAGACAAGGGAAAGTGGACATAAAACCATCGGTACACCCAGTTTTATTTAGCAAAAACAAACACAAATCAGTGCTAATTGATTATATGTATACGCCAACAGTTGGTTTCGAAACAATTAATTAATTCACAAAAGTCACTTAAGTCAATTTGAGGTACACATGTTTTGGAAATCCTTTAGATGAAATTTATCTACTAATGTAATGAAGGTGCTTCCAAAATAGAGGAGATATTCTGACTGTATTTTATTATTTATTCTACTTATTTAGAATGCGACATTCGATGTCAACTATTATTCATAGAGACGGTAATCCAATCAGAATATTCCTCATTCCTTCGAAATGATGTTCGTAAGGTATAATTAATTATCCTTTTGAAACATTCTGCTTAGAGATTGTTGTGCAATGCAACTATACAATTAAGGAACCTGTAGTTTGGATACCTAGAGAGTAGGTATCGAATTTTATATCTAAGTCATCAGATTACTTGTCCTTTCAAGATCATCCGAAGTTTACGGGTTTAATAGATACAGGAGCTGTTTTATTTCCTTATTAAAAAGTAAATACTGAAGTAATCGAGATGAATAAAATATTATTTGTATAAAGGAGACACCATACTCATTATTTTGACAGCGAATATATTAGCACCAAATTCATATGAAAATACGCTGATCAGTGACGAAAATTACGCTATAGAAAGCGCAGAGTAGAGAAAAATCTTGATTATTTGAATTTTATTTAGCTTCAAATGTTTCGTATTTTTATGCAGATGAGGAATGAGTCATATTTGAATAAACATTAATTTACGTTATGAATTTGCTGTATTAACTTCTGAATTTGAAGCTGCGTTATTATATTATCTCATGATTTTAGAATTGTGCAAATGACAGAACAAACTATGAGTTGAATACCAATTCAAGGATGATGCTTGAACTCAGTAACCAGATCGATATTCAAGGGTGAACTAAAAGCCCTTGACACATTTCAAAATTTAATAAAAAATAAAAAAAAAATGTGATATCAGTGTGCGGATTTCACTACATTGTATTACGCGGCATAAAGTTATTTTGAGAAAAGAATGGTTCAATGGTCTGCATATAGATAGAGTTTGTGGTACAACATTAGCTTAGTAAGGTTAGGTTCCAATCCGTCATTGCAAATAAGTCTGACAATTCCAACGGAAAGAGGAAACTCTGTCGGCTGGTACTATGAAAAAAAGTCAATTATTCAAGTTCAAAGTAAGTTTCGTACTACGTTTCATAAAGCTGCTCCTCTTCGAAACAGCATTTTGCCATGGCACTGAAAACTTTTAGAGAATGGAAGAGGACTGGACTTCTTGGACTGTTGGACAGACTAAGAAGTGGTAGGCCACAAACGTCAGATGATGATGATGTTGAACGAATCCGCCAAATGTTTATTCGGTGTCCTACATGGTCAACACAATGTGCTTCACGGGAATTATTACATCGATACTGTTTTGAGGTATAGACATGAATTTCTGATTTATGAAAAATTTTTATGGCAAAACACACTTTATGGAGAATAATGCAAGTTATTGAACACTGACACTGATCACACACGCTAACTACACACACTGACATCACATGTTTTTATTTTTTATTACATTTTGAAATGTGTCAAGAACTTTCGGTTCACTCTATATAGTATACTAAAACAGCGTCTCTAGAATTAAACATAAATTCTACCAATCATTTATTTTCCAGTAAAAAAATTAAATAAAGAAGCACAATTATTCGCAGTTTTCACTTTGCTATTATTACTACGTTCTATTAATATTTATAATATTATTATTCAGCTATATCAGCAATTTTTTTAGGACTAAGTCAACTATCTCTTAGATAAGAACTGTTAAAATTAATCATGAAAATTGGTGTATTATATGCTTTTATAAGATTTGACATAATTTAAAAAATAAATAGTGTATAAATAAATGTCATGGTTCACATAAAAGCGTATCAGTTTTATTCGCAAAACGGTACACAATATAAAAACAACTAAAAAATATAAGACTAATTATCTTTACACGAGAACTTGTTTAGTTGTCAGTAGACTCAATCCATCAAACTGTATAATGAAACAACTAATTACTTATACACAAAATATGGATAAACTACTTATAAATTACAAGTAAAACTTTTAAACGCAAAGGTTTCTCGTAGCTTTTTGAAAATATTTTCATATCCTCTCATTTCCCGAATATTATCACACTTTCAACACTCTTTCGCACAAATAATAATCAAGTGGCTATTTCTGTCGATTTTTCTCGCAAAGAATTCGTGAGTAACCGAAGTAATCCATACATAATTCAAGTGAAAAATTTAAATGAATGTAGACGAATTATGTATCGATAAGTATATGTAAATCACTAAAGCTTCAATCAGTTTAGACAAACGCTTCAAAAGTTAATTATTTATAAGGCATTTCGCTTCCCATTTACTATAAGCTTGAAAGATGAACGCGCTAAAGTGAAAAGACTAGAGGCGAATCAAATGTATTGAGAGAGATTTTCTAGTAGACTCTGTGGTGGAAAGTTCAATTTATTATGCATACAGCGAAGAAAGTTAATGAATAAGATCTCAATATTTTAGTGGTACTTTGACATGAGGTATTTCGAAATAGAAGAGTTTTTCCATGCTAGAATGTGAAAATTTAAGGCATAAGGAAATAAACTAATAATAATTCAACAATTTTTTTCTGTATGGAATTTGGATTACATTACAAGCCCCTTTTACATTAGTTTGCTATTAATAGTTGAAGATAAAAGCGATGCCAAATTTTGAAGGAAAGTTATCAAATAAAGGATATAATTATTTTAAAACTCTTTGCTTAGAATTAAGAACCGAATTCAGGGAACGGATTCCCTTAGCTGAGAAATATTATTTTTGTAATATATTGTGACAGATGATTTTCAAATTATATCGTAATAGTTGAATATATTTGAACAACGGTAAACCAAAATGATTTGAATTCTGGTTTGTATTTTTCTTTTTCAAATTAAAGGAATGCACAGTTGAGGAAAAAAATAATTTATATGTTATGATAACCGTACTGTTGCTGGTGTGAGTGTATGTAAGCCATTTAACTCGAAGCTCCTAAGACCATAAATTTATTAAGTTCGTAACTCACGAAAAATTTATATGACATTAGCATAATGGTGGATCGTTATAGCATGTTCCCATTAATGAAGAAATAAAAGCAATTTCATTGTTGGAATAAAACATTTACTTGTTCTTCGGCGATACAGCTTACGTTCTCAATGATTCTTTCGAGATATTTTTCTCTCAGTTTTGTTTGAACAATTTTCTTAGATTATAATTCTTAATAGCGTTATATTTCTTTATTATTTTTGAAAGAGTCAATTAATTTTGTTAGTTTAATTTTATGTTTGTAAATATAATTAAATTAACTTAGAAACAAAAATTACAAAATCAAAATTTTGAGATTTTAAAGAAAAATTATTTAAATAGGGTTATGCAAAAATTGAAATCGATTCTGATCACAACTATAATATTCCATTCCTAAAAGCAAGTCACTTTTGAAGGATATTCGAACTAAAGGGGAGATTGTAACAGAACTTGATAAAAAAAATTCGAAATCTGATTATCGCACACTATTTTAATGTATCAGAAAAAAAACCTGGTTAATTATTTTAGCTACTCTAGCTCATTTCAAAATCTGTTTATTCAATTTTATTGACCTTCATTAGAACGAAATTCTTCGAAGAATTTTTAAGGATTTTTCACTAAAGAGAAACATATTTCAATCTTCCCCACCTCCACATACAAAAAGAATGTTATTGAAAATCTTGAAAAAATCTACCTATGATTGCATTACTGCATTAAAAGCTGTATTAAATTTATTTTCTTGATACTTTAAAGTGCTATACTTTAAGGTGCTTTATCACATGAATAAAATGTAAAGAAAGAAAAAGTAAAATAATGCTAGCCATTAATCCTTTTTAACTTAACACGGTCAGAAGTTTGCTGAAAAGTTAATGGATTATACTAGAGCCCACCGCTGAACTACATCTTTTAAAATTCCAGTCAACCAAAGGTAAACCTTATTCCTTCCACGGAGAGAGAGAGGTATTTCTCCATTTAAAGGCCCTGCAGTGTTTCACATCGGAGCTCCGACATTCCCAAAAGAAACTTCTACATTAAACGAAATTAAAAGTGCCTTACACGCAATCGTTTGAGGAAAGTCAAGTAATTGATTGTTAATCGCTCTTATTTGTTGGTCTCTCGAATTACAGAGGTCCTAATCAGAAAACAGGTTTCGCCGAAGGAGTATTGGAAGTTGAAGGGGAAGTAGTGGAAGGTTCAGATGGTTCCATCGAACAGTTGGAGACGAATAATCGATTTTTGTGTGACAGGAGCCGCACATTCTGAATCCAATCGGCTAACTCTTTAGGGTGTGGGACTCTAAGAAGGGGCGATATCTTTTGCTCGTCTGGCACGAAGCCAGTGAAACAAGATTTCGGGTGTTAGGAAGGTTTTCAGCTCTTTAATTGTTTTCAACCGAACGCAGTCGGTGGATAATGAAACACGAGGTCCAAGCTTTCAACATTTAGAGAATGGTGTAAGAATTATTTTAACTAATTCTCTTTTATTGTACGAGTCTTTTGTTCCAAGAAATTAGACTTGCAATCATAGATAAAGTAAATTCAGACAGATTTTAGTTTATAAAAAGGAAGACAAATATAAAAATGTTCACTCTTTCGAATAATAAATAATTTCTTTGTTTCTTAAGCATTTGGAAAAGTTCTATTATATACATTAATCATTAATAAGGAATCTCGTAAATTCGGCTCTTGATATCTCAGTATTCCGTATAACTTGCTACCTGAAGAAAAGAAATTGGAGAGCGATTTCCTGTTAGTTATCCTATTGTTTTTACTACCCAATATGCAAGGCCTAAAACAAAAATTATATGACCGTTAGCATTTTATTTGTCTGGAAATTCATATTTTGCAAATTTACATTTTTCGTTATGCTTATTTTTTGGAATTCTTTGTGGTATAAAATTTTTTTGCATTTTGAAAGGAGTTATGCGTAATAATGTAATAAAAAGTACAGAATCGTTGTTGAACACACTGCGGTCAGGTTGGAATAAACCCAGTTTGTACGAAATCAAGCTTTACGCCTTTTTCGCATGGAGCAAATTTACAACAATATGGTAACGATTATTTAGTAGTGCGATCAATTTTTCACTTCTCAGAGTTTCCTTTCTTTATTTTTTGTTTCTTTATTATTTGCGTTTAAAATAATTAACACGCTTACTAGTAATAAATTACTTAGATTTTAAATGTCAAGTCTTCCTAAAAGTAATATATATATATATATATATATATTATTATAAGTAATATATATATATATATATTACTTATAATGTATGCTGATATAACATATTCTACAATAAAAGTTTAATGGATGTAATTTCTTTAAGAAAATAGTGCAGACCTTTACTCAATTAGTTGTTTATAATAGAAAAATTTGAAAGCAACTGATTTAAACACTGCCATGTTGTCTTATTAAAAACGAGCATAACGCTCAATATATTTACATGCTAAAAAGTGGTAGACCAGCAGGATTTCATTATAAATATTACTATCAAATGTAAAACAAATTTCTTGCTGGAATAAATTTTACTTGTTTACTCGTCCAAGGAAAACCTAGGAAATAATTCGTCGATTTCATTCAAAACCGAAAAGGCGTGTTCTGCTTCGCACGCAGATTTGAATTGAGAACTTTATCACCAGACGCATTAACAGTTACATAATTAGCTACTCGCACCTTTAATTCACCTTTAAAAGGATAAAATATATTACCTCTCAAAACCAGCGAACCGTTTTCTACCAGCTCACAAAATGGTTTTAAAGCTCTATTTGGAGCCGAATGCGTAGTGCGATACCTATATAGTATTCTGCCTTTGGGTAAAATATATCAATGGAGCTTACACAAGCGTGAGTGCAGCAGGTCCGCGCATTGCTCGGTTCCACCTGCTGCTAACTCCGATCATTGTATTCTGGAACACAATGGGGTGGTCCGGGCTACAATGATAACGTCACACAACAAGGCACAATTCTGGAATCACTGAGGAGGGGATAGCAGCGATTACAAATCAACGCTTGAATTCTACGCCTCCCTCTGGACTGGCGCTTCCAAAACGCTTTCGAAATCATCACTGTCATCTAATTAGACTTTCAGGGGCCATCCGAAATTGCAGACACGGATGACACGGCCACATGTGCTTGATATCAGAGTACCAAAGAAATATTATGTGATCAATAATCAATACCGTGCATACCAATCAATACCATATCATCAATTATTAATGCCGAATATTTTACTAAGTATATGATGTTCATATAGAATACAGTATTGTACTTTTTAAGCGCAGAACACAGAGTAATTATACAAATCAAAATGTTAAAGCAATCATCAAACCAATGTCAATACATGAACTTTTCTTATAATACATAAATATAAAGGGGCATTTATACCCTAACAGTTAAACCAATCAATAGGTGATCATAATTATTTTCCTTTTATCGATACTTCTATTTTCTAAGTAAATAACTGAATGATTAGCAAAATATGTTTAGAGAAATATTTTAAAGTCCATCTCTACACCATTTGTGTAATGATAATTCAAAATACCTTTTCAACTTCACAATTACTCACAGCGGTTACGTAATTTTCAGAAATGTAGGAAATAGGTTCGAAAAGAAGTTGAAAATTAAACAAATTATGTTATGCTCTATACTTCAGAAAATGAATTTAATTCGCATTTATTTATTTAGTATTACACTTGGACTGCATATATTGCTTCATATATATGCAACTTAAGGCTTACAGAAGTATAATAGACTTTTCAATCGGTTTACTAAACAACTGATCTTCAAATAAAAGTAATGAAGCATAGGTATCAGAAAAATTGTATGCAGGGAATATTAAAGAAAGATAACTGAATCTGCTGAATGAAAATTAGAACTAAATGACAAATTTTATTACGGGATTCCAAAAAGAATTGAAACCCTAAATTTAGCAAGTTAGAAGAAACAAAATGAACAAAAAATAGTATTACGTAGATATAAAACATATAATATTTTTTAAAAGAAAGAGAATATAAGTAATTGTATATTATTTAATTAATCGAAAAAAAAATAAAATGAAATTGTAAAACTTTGAAAAAATCGTTTTTAAAATTATAAGAAAGGAAGACGATAAATCAAAGAACAAACACCCATCTATTTGATATATGAATTTTCTATATTATAGTAAAAGAGACTAGAAATTACCCTATTTATATTCACATTTGTGGGCAGATTATGCGAATGAGAAGAAATAGGACTTTGTTTCGAAACACGACATTTGTTTCGCAGTATTTCAGGGGAAATCTCTTAACTTTGAGGATTTTCCAGTAGGAGAGCTGCGATAAATGTTATATGATATTGCCTTGCCATTTTACAGCAGGTAGATATTGATTGCAAAATTCAAGCATTTGTTCCTCTAGCGGAATTTATTATCGTTCGAAATCTAAAGATATAAGTATACATCATTTATGTTTATAGTGTGTATGTATATATGCTGCTCAAAAATCATTTTTATAATGAAAATTTTTGTGGATTGATTTTTAAAAAAATATTACAATTGAGTGATTAACATTTATCACCTACATTTGGTTCTTTTAAAGAAAATTCATTTTAGAAATATAGAATTAAAAATTTAAATAAAATATCTACAGCAGTGTTGATTTTCGAACTTCTAATGTCTGTTTATATGAAAATTATTTACTTTTCTTTATAAAAAAAACTATGATATTTACGCTACAAATTAAATATTTTTACAACAGGTATCTTGATGTTAGAGAATATTTTCGAAAAAAATAAAATCCAAAACAAATTTGACATGCTATTTTAGATTTCACGAAAAAATCATGATTTTATTTTTTATACTTATATGAAGATGCAAACTGCCATTAAATGAGGATAAATGCTTATTAAAATTTGTATAATTTTAAAACAGGTATCTGCAACATAATACCATAACTCCAAATGAAACTATATCAAAAATAAATTCAGGTACTTTAGGGATTATATTTTATACTTCTTTGTTCAAATCATGCGTTTAAAGTTGAAGAATAATTACTTTCCTATTTGTGTCTGTGTAATTTAACCTTCCTATATTTCCTGTTTTACAATTAATATTTCTTGTGTTGTTCTTGAAATACTTACCCTACTATAAATATTATTTTAGTATTTCTTAGAAATTTATCCAAATTTTTTTTATTTCCATTCCTATAATTCAGGAACCTAATTATTTTCTTAAGTAGTAGTATGAAAGGCTTAATACAAACTCATTTTCAACAGAAAATGCGTTCAAAGAACGAAAATGGAATTCTTGGTAATCTGCTGTTTCAGGATGTATCTACAGTCTGCATACTATTTCAAAACTTAATTCAGAAAGTAATATAATGTTATTTAGAAAAAAGTGTTATCCTACTTAATATATACATGATGTTTACTCTATTTTTTTTCAAATTAAACTACATTGGCATGAAGGGAATTTGAAATAAACAGTTGAGATGTAAAATTTTGACTACTTGAAATAAAAACTTCCAGTCCTTAATATAACTTTTTCAAAGAAATTTTGTTCAATTTTCTTCCTACTAAAAGCTTTTCGTGTAATATGACAAGACATAGACAAGAAAGTCATATCAAATATGATTCTTAATTGAAGGTTGGTAGAGTGGTTCAAGATCCATTTTATAACATCTTGTTTGATGTAAAATATTACTAAAGGAAATGAACCTATTTATTTATGTCAGAAATGAAGAATTTTTTTCGAATTTTTCATATATAAAATATACAGAATGTATTCATTGGAAGTATGAACATTTTTCTTCTTTCACTCTAATTCAAGGTTTTTAAACATACGCATTTCGCTATGATGTTTCACTTATACGCTTTGAAGTTTGAAATACACTATAGGAAGTGGAATTTATCGTACAAAAAGTGGATGTGAAAAAGATATTTCAATTTAAATATTTATGTTTAACAATTGAATGTTACTGATTAAATGTTCTAGAAAGCTACAAGTCGATAAACAGGCAGGAATATTATGATCTCTCAACTAATGACTTTTAAGTATGTCTCTTGAAACGTAAACAAATTCCAGTGTGTAATACAACATCTGCCAATTTTGAGCAAATTTCTATAAAAAATAGAAGTCATGTATGTAATTTCATATTGTTAACAGCATATTTAACTCGTGTGATAATTTACTGATTACTTTCAAAAGTATTTTTTTAGTTTGTGTATTGTTCGTATTTGGTAATTTATATGCAATAAAAATTTTTTCAATTCAGATTTTTAGGAAAAAGTACATTTTTTAAAAATGAAGATTTACGGATTCATACTGTTTCACAGAATTCTATAATCAGTTTCTGATATTCAATAAATTTGACAAAAATTATTCATAGCCATAAATTGCACAATATAATATTAGCATTTTTAAAAATCATAGTTTGATAGGTAAGATTATACGCCTCTTTCACCTCATTTAATTTCTTTACAAAAAATGACCATTATTTTTTATACATTTTTCAGACTTTAATAACTTGCTTCACAGCAACCTTATCAAAATTTGCCATCGTTTTATTTATTTTGTCCTGGTGCATGTAATTATTTAACGTTCGTTTTTCTTCTTTTCCTAGCTCACCTTCAACAGCTTATCGTATTTTTTTAATGTTTTCTCTGCCGAGTTTGGCGCATGAAGAAAAAACTTCAATCAACGTAAAACGTTTTGCGGATACGTTGCCCCGAGCGAAGAACATTGTGCAAGGATGGAATAAATAAGCATAAAAAATATGGAAATTGTCGGATCTAATTCAAAGCGCGTGGTGCAAATGTGTGCATATATTTATACATGAAAAGTTCATAGCTTTACCCGATTTTCAATTAAGCTGCTGGTAGTTTGTTGCTGCAAAAAGAGATTTAAAAAAGTACTTTCATGAAAAATTACTTTTAGGGCAGAACAAATAAGGAGAAAGTAGGAGTGAGTTCTGAAAAAAGAAAGGCGTTTCCTTTAATTTGTAGAAATCACTATTGTAACAGTTTAGTAGTATTTAATTGCATGCAAAATACTCATTAGATGTCTAAGCAATTACAGAAAAAATATAAACTTCGAAATAAGTCAAACTCTGATAATGGTTTGCAAATTTAAATTTTTGGTCATAAGTTATCTAGTAACTTATAAGTTTTTCGGATAGAATGAATCAGCGTAGTGCATAAATAATTAGGTGACGAGATATTTAAGGTATCCGACTACGTTCGGAGGCCTTTTTATTAAATAATGATATTTGAAGCAATATTTTTATATGATATTTATGTTAAAACTTAATAAATTATAGAAAAAAGTTAAATGAATTAAATATATTTTTAAAAATTTGAAAAAACTTAGATTATTTTGCACTAAATTTGACCTTTTTTCAAACACCCTCGTTCAAAAAGAAATGATCAGAATGATAAATCCTTTAGCATATATAATCCTTCAACTATTGGCTAGGTCCTGAAGCAAAAGTTTTGCAATGTATCAGAACACATGTAAATTATAAGAGTTTTAGTGTGAAATCATGAATTTTTGAAGAATTTTGGAATTTTTTCAAACCTTAAAAGATACATAACTTTTTAATGGAGCATTATTTCACTTATATTTTGGTTCATTACCTAGACAATATAATAAATAATATGTATGCCAAATTTGAGACGGATATTTTAAGTTGAAATTTAGTTATCGTGTTTGAAAAATGAAAATTTTGCAAAAAATCACATTTCGAGAAAAATTAGTTTAAAGTTTATGTTTTTAATTTACAATGAGAAGAAAAAAATAATTTTTCTTCAATACTCCCCAGTTTTGTAGGCTAGTCATTAGTTTTTACCAGCTTAGCACATTTTTAAAAATTTTCTGATTGGAAATTTTTTTTAGTCGTGTTCTTGAGCCTTATGTGTCATTATCGTTTTCTATCATTCATCCGCCATCGATAGATTTGAATATTGTTTTTCAGTCAAATAACTTTATAATGCCTATTAGTTGATCTAGAGATACTTTTAGTGATTGATATTGATCATAAGTACAATTTATGTACTTTTCCTACGTTTATTATCAAAAATTACATCATTAACGGAGAATCAAGATACTGCAATGATTCAAAATTACCTAAATCTGTAAATCTAATAATTACCTAACAATGCCATAGAAAACAAAGAAATTCACACTGAAAATCGTTCAAAATAATACCTGGTATATGTAAAATAGTATAAAACAAAAATAAACAATAAAATTTAAATATCTTAAGTAAAAACAATGAAAAATGCTTCTTTATCGTATTATTTACCACTCCATTTTCAACTGTCAAGTTCTACTAAAATGTCTCTAATTTCACTTCTGATCATCATAGATGTAAAATGAAAACTGTTTTGAAAACTAAAAACAATAGGCTTTCAGATAAGACATTAAAAAATTATGATTTTCGGTCAAAAATGGGTTTTCGAACGTATGCGGATACCTTAAACCTAGAAATATTATAAACATATAATTGCTCCTACTAGGCTGTTGAGAATTAGATTTAAGGTTAATAACCCATAATTGGAAAATAAATTTCTTAAATTAAATTTGTTTCTTATCATAACTTGCATTAGATTTATGAACCTATATTATTTTAAAGGAACTTATATGAATACAACTAAGATTTTGTTCAATTCAATATATGATATAATTGATTTTATAAAATCTACGTATCTTCTACTACTATCTGGTCTACATTTTAGATAATTCATTTATTTTAAAATGTGTTTCAGCCTAATATATAAAAATTCTAGATTCAGTTTCCTTATTGCTGAAGTCTGAAATAAAGAAAAATAATTTGATTCTGATGTAAAAACTAAAGCAATTATTTATAATACTTAGGATTTAATGAGGGTAATGTAAATATTTACAAATATGAACTGTCATCTGATTCATCTGATAAAATATTTAGTTATTTTCCATTACTTTATAAATCATGGAATAATATTTTATCAGATAATTTCGTTCCACTCTGTCAATATAAAAATGATACTAATTTAGAATGCATAATGACTAATATTCACTTTCATGATTATTAGCAAAAGGTTGTGTCAAACATGTACTTCAAAAAATTCAACACCCACTCCTATTTTCGTCTATATATTTCAGAATTGGACCGAACCAAATTTTAGATACCAAGCTTCATCATTTTTGATGAATTAGATACATTAATTATTATATTATTCGGATTCGATCGTTGAAATGATTAGGAATTATTTCTGGTGTTAAACTAATTTTTAATACCTATAACTATTATTTCCACAATACTTTTTCAACGCAACTGATATTTTTGCATTATGTAAAAATTATTCAAAATATATGTAGTTTATTGTATGTAGCATTTAAATGAAATAATTAGTATTATCTATGTAGTATTATTTATTGCATGTAGTATATAAGTGGATTTTTAAGGTGAAATCATACTTTAAACCGTAACTTAATTAGCAGCCATGACAGAAATTGATGTAGAAAAACATTTGTTTAGACATGCAAAAATTAAGGTCATTCTTGTTAACTATTATTAAGTTTTAATATGAGCTGTATTGGTTGTCACTGGGCAATGAGATTTATAGAATCAAGAAATTATTTATAAATATAGAAGAAATATCTTCAAATTAAAATAGTAATTATTTTTAGGTATAATGTCAGAGATTTCATATAAAAATTCTAAATTTATTTCCTTTATGACATAATTTTTATAAATTTTTATTTTTAAAAATACAGGGTTTCATTTTGTGTGTAGTCGATTTAAATTGGGAATTTGCATATTGTATTTACAGTACATATTCATTTTTTGAAGATATTTATTTTTTACATGCATTTTATCCAAAAATTATATTCTGTTTGAAGTAAGATGAAAGATGTCAAGGGAAGGAAAGGGGTTCAAGCCTTCACACTACAGTAGATATGAGGATTTCATACTTTTAGCACTTGCAACAAAATAAAGAGCAAAATCGCTTTAGTCTGTGTCCCAATAAGGGAAATTATATAGAATGGGGAGTGTATGATTTCTGCGTGTCAAATATACATATGTAAACATAGTCCCCTTTTCTCTTAAATGAGGATTACTGACGTCAAAGATCAAACAAGGTAAACATCATCTCTAGATGATTATTTGGTATAAGAATTCACTTTTATAGTATAAAATACTCATACATAAAACAAAGGGAATTATTTAAAAATCGAATACATATATATAATCTCTGGAGGAAATAACCTTAAATAATGTTTGATTTACCAGGCAGTTAGTTAAAACACAAGGTAGAAAACCATATTTTTATCTGCGGAAAGCATAAGTTTCATTGATTTCCCTCACCTAAGACTGGGTAAATTTAAAATCAAATATTCTACCATCGAAGCATTTTATTTCAGTCTCACCTTTTAGAAAGCCACATGTTCGTTAAAATATTAAAAATAATATAAATGAATTACAAAGTTCTTGAATGTGTAATCAAAATATCAAAATTGACCACTTGCGGATGAATAAAATGAAACTTTCAATAAAAAGAAACCTTTCAAGTTGTCGGTCTGAAGTATGGTATTGTGAATAATTTAATTTTGTGTAAAATGAGAGCACAAAGCATGTTTATCTCTGAATAGAAAAATGGAAAAAAATTGAGTTTAGTCAGCCAATTTAATTAAGCAACTAATTACGTTCTAATTTTGAATTTCATTAGCAATTCAAAGAACCAAAACGTGCTACTAAAATGATTAATCACAAGGTACGATTTTGCAAGTGTCCTTCCAATTAGATAAAAAGAAAAAAACAAACAAAAGGTTTATAAATGAATTCATACCTTATTTGATGGAATTCTGAATTTTTTTAATAATTTAGACAAAGGCAAATAAATGAATATGCGGTCTTTGGCACGCCACATAAATCAGGAAGGAAAAAAAATCACTTCCTAAGATATTTCGGGGAACGACTCAAACAAAAGCAACGGTAAATGAAGAGAGATGACTATTATAGGCGGAAAAAGAAATAAGGTTGAAGATCCCTTAAGATAATTTAATTAAAAAATGTATTTAGAGGACGCTTTTAAAGAAAAGCACAAATGTAGGGAAATCGCTTCCATTCAATACATGAAGTTATTAAAAGCGTTTCCCTAAAGAGGGAAGAGGAGAAAAAATTTCGAGGAAATGCGATAGAAAAAAAAATTGGAGAAGAAAGAAAATGGCCTCTCTTTATGACTATATAGCAAAATAAACTCTAATTATACTTTCCACGGCACGTAAGAATTATGTTTGATAATTGAGAAAAAAGCGGCAGCAACTATTCTTTGTTATAATTTAATTACAGCTGCCTCTTTATCATATGTGTATGTGTCTTTCTGTGTAGCGGTCGGTGGTTGATTTCTTTTGATGTTTTTGAGAGCTTTTTTCTGTTCTCTTTTTTCAGTGAGGTAACGGGATACTTTTTTCCTTTGACTTTAAAGAAGATAAGCAGATAGTGTTTCAAATTTCATTATAATGTTTCGGTCGGATTTTGGATGTCCGAAAATTATTAGAATCGGCGTAGGATAAAATAAATGTTTTTCGAAAGTGTGGTTAATTAAAAATGCATCGAATAGAAAATACATGACGCGTTTCTTCCATTAATATTAATAGTACAGATTTTGGTGCTGTATTTATTCGTGTTCAATTCCACGCAATTCATTCAAATACGTTTAGAAACCAAGACTAGTCATCGCCACCCCCTCTATTTTCTGTAGGCTTAGCAAATCAGCTGGATAGAAGCAGGTTGGATAAATGTAACCACTTAGTCCGATGGACTTTTAACCCTTTATATCTCAACAACTCCGATTTGAAAAAAATGACTCAACGTTAGAATGCATCATTGTAAGTATGGAAAAAATATTTTAAGAAATGTTTTACGTTAATATAAAAATTTATCGACAGAAAAGGTTCTTTTCATTTTTGTAACATATTGCAAAATCGCAGTGTTCAAAATTCGCAATTCAAAATTTCAGTGTTTAAATTAGTTGATAGTTTTGCTTTAACAAAGACATTCACCACATTTCTCATAAATGGATGTGCCGCGTCTCTTTTTAACTTCACAAAATTCTCCAGAATTTTCAGGAGCAAACTCGTGAAAATGTTTAAGTGTCAATTGAAACTTTGATTTTTAAAACCGCCTCAGTATCACCATCTGTAGGGAATATATGAGCATATTGAATTAACTACAATTTGGCACTAATGCAACAACCATTGAAATCGACTTGACGAGCCTACTGTGGAAAAGACAGCGCCTTTTGGGTTTGTTGTAGGTATGCAACACCGTCACAAGACTTCATGCACACCCCGAACCTTTTACAACTTTAAATCTCTCACCCACTTTTCTTATATTTGTCAAAAACTCAAAAGAGATAAACTGGAGCATTCACAGATTCCTTGCATATAATAGTGTTACAAAGATGTAATGTCGCTTCCCTGCCTTGCTAGTCTTATATTTGGGAAGGGAGTTTTACAGGGGTAAGCATGGAGTGACAGGCAGCGGCCATTCCTGGACCCCTGACCATGGCGACGAATTTGGCGACTATTTTGTCGACCTGGAGACAAATCGATGATTCCAGAAAATGCGACTCTTTTCTCGATATCTTCATTAGGAAAGGAAATACGCTCGAACGTACGAGAAAACACCATGTGACATCACGGCCTATTGGGGAGAATATATAAGGGCCGCACTTGGATCAGAGAGGGGTATATGTTGATCCACTGGGACGACTTGGGAGTTCCATCTGCAGTGCGAGCCAGGAAGCCGGTGAGCTGAGCGCTATTGAAAGTCCCGTTATTGTCGTTATTAGTGATTTGCTGAATGTTTGCGTTGCTAAATCTCAAAGTTCTGAACTGTTATTTCCTGTGAATTGCTGTCTGTTTGAGTCGCTAATCTGTGCAAGATCTATTGTTTCATGTCACCTGTGCTACGTGTTTTCCCTGCACATTTGAGAATAAATCTTAATTCTACATTATCATGCGTGTTGGACTGTCTACACCATACACCCACAGAAAAGCTTTTGTAACAATAGCTTTGTCCGAAGAACGCACAGCTCATTGCATTTGGCACTTTTGAGGTGATTGGCTAGTTATTTTATATTTTCCTTAACGTTGATACAACAATTTGCGGAACCTTAAAATTTTTCTGATACATATTTCTTGACTGTAGAATTTCAACCGACAGTGCATATAGCAGGTTAAATTTGTAATAAGTGTTCACACTCGTCTTAATAATACATATTCAATATACAAAACATGGTTTGATTGTGTTTAATTCTAAATTCCGTTTAAAATCTTTAAGAACTTTTAACTGTATTTTAATTTTATCCAGACCTATTTAGATGTGCGCACTGGTTCTCGTACTATTTCTCTTCAATTTTCACCGATTTCAAATGTAAAGACAGATTTAAAGAACTAAAATATTCTCTTGTATTTTTTACAAATCTTTTTCTAATATTTTGATTAGATAACAATCGTCATGAATGTTGCTATCAAAGAGAAAGTTCAAGAACGAGCTGAGAATTTTTGGGTGATCCAGGATATTCCAGAATTATAGACTCCAATAGCATTTTACTTATGTTAAAATAAATACAAAAAAGCTAAACTACAAAATTATATGAAATGTTAAAGTTGCTATGCTTTCTTCTCCCTTAAAATTTTTTAGAACATCTGCGTAATAATAAATATCCTTAAGCAAGATGATCTGATATTGAATTGCACAAAGATAAATTTTTAATTAGTTTCTTTAAAATAAATCAATAAATTTAGCTGATTCAAAGGTGATAAACAAAAGAAAAACACAAAATTTCTCATAGTTAAGTGATTTAGAATAAACGCCAGAAACGAAAGTTTTCACTTGACCTAAACTGGAAACACTTTAGAGAAACAAATTTTAAGAAATTTTCCAAAATTCCTAGAATAGAATTTTTAATATTTTCAGTAAATTTCGAAAAAATAGTTTAACAATCTGTCTGGTTTGAACTATCTTAATCATTTGTATCAACTGAAGCTGCAGAGTGAAAAAACTCATTTCGCAAAAGTATTTTTCTTACAACATCTTTTCTGCCAAAAAACTTCTTTCTACAAGTTTAGAAAGTTATTTAAATATATTTTTTAATTATTTGGAAGACATGTTGTATCTCAGTTTTTCCTTTTCTACCTACATTTTCAAAGATAAAAATAGCACCCTAGTCAAAGTAAAAACAAATATCCATGAACTTTCACCAATATAATGAAAGAACTTCTTTTATGTCTCAAAAAAGGGTTTACGTCGCTTACATTTTAGAATACAAAAAGTTCATCCTCTATAAAACTTTCTTTTTAATTTCATGTGAAACATATTTTCTTACTTTGAAAGCAATAACCTTCCGCATCTAAATATAAATATCAATTATTCAACTGGGGAAATATTTAAAAAAAAATATTTCACAATAAAAGAACTATGGTAAAATATAAATAACTGATGATTTCTTTGGAGTAAGAAAAAGATTTTTATTTAAACATAGGGAAAGTCTTCAATAGAGATCGGCTTAATTTATTCGTGATAGATATGATCTGCTATAAGCTTACTTACAACGAAATAATCTTTCAATAAAATAGAGTGTCTTTAAACTCCAAGAAATGTGACATGATATTTGTTTCCATTATTTAATTAGTGAATTCAATACGAAAAATCTCATTAAATAGGAATTAAATTTCACCCTGTGTATTGAACGGTAATTATAACATTTTTCCTTTACTACGATAAGATTATTTTTCAATTGATAAGAGTACTGAATTTTGTCCAATAAAATATTTTTGCTAAATATTTTTGAAACACTGAGACATTTTGATTCTGTTACAGAATATTTCGGGAACTGCTATAAATTTCTCTAAACCGGACATAGTCATAGTCTGCATTTAGACGATGCTTATTTATTCATCCTATTTAAAAACATGAATAATGCTATTCATTGCTTTATTATTCATATTACACGCATTCACTTTATTATTCATGTTACACACATTCACTTTATTTATACATGTTCAGCTTCACTTTATTCTTCATGTTATTTAATAGTGGCTGGAGATTCAGACTTTGCAGTGAAACAAAATAAAAACAATATATCTTCAAAACTTATATTCCATTTATTAAAAAAATTCTTAAATTGTTATGCAAAATTCTTAAATTGATATGTAAAATTCTTTAAAATTGTTCAACATTAAAAATTCTTATATCAAAGGCATTTTTTGATAAAAAGAAAAAAAATTAATGCTTCTTTTTCTCTAAGAAAAAAGCAACTACGCGTTTCTTCCTTAGATAAGAATACTGCAGCTTTTCATTTTCAGTGGAACGAATAAAAACGAAAGAAAAAAGGAACATTTCCCTTCTCGAAACTTCAGACAAAGTTCCAATTTTGAAGCCGTGAAACTTTAGCATTTTAAATTGAGAAGCGGATGGAGAGAACTCAAGCTGAAAACAATAGAAACTCCTTTTCTACTGAAAATAGCAGTATTCAGTCCAGAAAGAAAGGACTTGCAAGTACGTATGCTGAATATGTTAGCAATATTTCTTCTTACGGTGCAGTTTAGAACTGATTGCGATGTAAGTATTTTAAGATTGTTTTCAGTCTGAATTTAATAAAATGCACTTTTTGAATTAATAAACAAAACCTTTAAATCATACGAATTTTCAGAAGGGTTACTTTTCTATTGGATAGAGATTGATGTCATGAACATAAAGTTGAAGCTCAAAAGCAATTGCATTTGACGCAAATGATGCAATATTTTTTCAAAACATATAATTTTCATAACAATTTTATTGAATCAAAATGTAATACATATAAAATATTTCCTGCACATAATAACCCTTCATTGTACAAATCTGATTTAAATGTGTGCAAGTTTGTGCCTTAAACTTTTATAAATTCAAATTAAATTTTTAAAATTTTAATAAGTCCAACTCATTATAGATTTAGTTATCAACCGAAAGTTTTTCAAAGAATAAATTTTCAAGCTGATAATAAAAATAATATGATTCTTTTAATACTGCGAGACATTTATCATTGGTTAAAATAAGTTTTGAATATATATAGCTTAAATAATTTGTTTTCTATATTCTCTTCAACAGAATGTTGTAAATATATATTTAGAACCACATATGAATATTTAGATATGATCATTTCATTAAATACCAAAAGTTCATTTCAAATTGTTCAAACATGAGCAAATTTCTTTTATTTTCCTTAAATAGTAATCTGAATCACTAATTTCTAAGAACTTTGCAAAGAGTTTTGTTATAAAAAATGTAGATAACCAAACAGCATAAGATACGCATATATAACTCAACGATATGCATGAATGAGCTTTTACTGTCCTTCTTATAAATCATTAATTATATCGCGTTCTGCTGCTTCCCTTGAGACTCGAGGTTTGACAGCTGAGAACTGCTCCGCATAAGGAAGATTAATGCACATCAGATAACACCAAATAAAATTCTCATTCACCTGATCATGCTAAATAACACATCATATGATAAAAGCATTCACTTGCTTATGGAGGAACATGATAAAAATATGATGTGTTTTATTCTTTCTAGTGTTGAGTTCTTCTATAAAATGTAACAAGATTCCGTTTAGGTTCACGATGAAATATGAAGTTTCATTTTCTAAAGCGGAAAAATCCTTGTTCTAAAAGTAAAAAAAAGTTTGAAAGTTGGTGCTGCACACGGTATATATGTGATAAATGAATGCATAATTCTCAAATAAAGCAATAAATATAAAATTCCTTAGTAATGCATGACAAAGGTTTCTGTTAATTACGAATGTGGCTCAATATGGTTGCCATCCTTATGTTATAACAGTTCAACGGATTATATACATAGACTATAACTGCATTTTAAAAACTATTTTTATCAATAACTTATATCGAAACTTTAAAGAATCAAATAATATTTAATTAGAAATATCATAAGAATATGAAAAAGAAAAATATAAAGTTACTGTTAAAAGAAGCGATAAAAAAAGTTACTATTATGAGGCTGACTATTGAAAAATCTAAAAGATATTATTACACTGAATATGAAACTTAACATTTCCTATTGAGAAACGAATTTATTTGTTATGTCGAAGATTTTTGAATACAAAATGGTTTTGAAATTACTTTCATTATCTTTTTTTACTAGACAGTATTAATAACACGATTTTTACGATTTGTTCTCTATTCAGGTTTCGAATAAATAGAAAGAAATACTTCTTACAAAACATCGCTAAGCCCTGAAAGTAGGGAGAGCACTTGCGACAGAACTTAAAATTTAAATTGATCCATTTTCCAGACTTTGCCTGCTATAATACCCTTCAGCGTGAGATATATTCCTTCCACAGTTCCATAATTGACAGATTCCATCAAAGCCACGTTATGATTGAATGAATAATTCAGGACCCTTCAATCGGAATTTTGATGAATCTCTTCCTGCAAAATTGTGTAGAAACGGAATCTCCGCAGTCCTTTAGCACGAGGTGAGAATCAAACGTCCCGACCTAATTTCGGGTAGCGTTAATATTTGATCTGAATTTCGATCCGAGCTCGCATTGGCGAACTAACAGTTTCTAAACATCCACCGAAGCACTCGCTTGAGTTAATGATTGTTCACTCGTTCATTTGCGAATATTTGTTGTAGAGATGGCCACCAACTCTTGCCCTAAGTAGGAATTATTGATGAGGCGAACATTCATGTAGAATCATCTTTTGTTTCTTGATCCCCGGAGATGGATCAGATGCAGGCCTCCTGTTGATGAGAATAATCCGAAAGGCAGGAATAAAGAAGTACTGCAACAGTTTTCAATGAATATTGATAATCTTTGGGGACTTTTATG
>BGPR01000681.1:181275-202746 GCA_013235015.1 Araneus ventricosus
TTTGAGTGATTTTTGATATTCATTCAAGCTCTGAATCTGATCCCCGGAGATGGATAAGATGCAGGCCTCCTGTTCATGAGAATAATCCGTAAGATAAAAATAAAGAGGTACTGCAACAGTTTTCAATGAATATTGATAATCTTTGGGGACTTTTATGTCCAGTATGAAATAGATATTGGCTGAATGGAAAAAGGTTTGTTTGAGAAACATGAGGTTTTATGAACGTATTTGTTTTGTAATGGAAATATTGTTGCTTTTCTATGAGGGATTTTTGATATTTGTTGCTGCATAAAGCTACAATCTTTTTAAATATTTTCAGAAACAACATATTATTTCATCGTTATAGTATCTGAATATATCTATTAAAAATAATATTTTATTTTTATGCATATGAATAAAACAATTGTTTAATTAATGTGTTGAAAAAGAAAAAAAAAATTTACTAAATGAACTTGATAATATACAAGGGAAACTGAAAGCAAAGATGAGAAAACTGAAAGTTCTTGAAATTATTTAAGAGAACCTGTTAACGTTATATTAATGAATAAATATTGTTGCACAAAATCTTACCGTGGGTGTATGGTGTAAACAGTCCAACACGCAGGATAATGGAGAATAAGGTTTATTTACAAATATGCCGGAAAACACGTAACACAGGTACAGGAAACAATAGTCCTTGCACAGATTACCAATGTAAATAGACAACAATTCACAGGTAATGACAGTTCAGTCAGCAAATATCTAACAGCACAAACAGTCAGCCAATAACTAGTCACGACAATAACAGCTCAGCTGATTAGCTCACACAGCAGATAGAACTCCGAAGACGTTCGCGCTTCACAGTGAAGTCACCAGTCGATCAAGACGCTGCTGTCGTCCAAACGCGGTCTTATATACTCTCCCCGTTAGGCCGTGACGTCACATAGAATTTTCATGAAAATCCTAGATCTCGGCCCCTAATAGAAATATCGAGAAAAGGATTGCATTTTCGAGAATAATCTATTTGTCGCCAAGGTCGCCAAATTTGTCGCCAAGTCGCCAAAATGGTCGCCAAGTTTGTCGCCAAGGTCATGCGTGCCACGAGAGTCGCTGAGGTCACTCCATGCTTCACCTTGTAAAACCCTCTTCCCAACCATAAGACCTGCATTGCTGGGAAGTGACTTTCGATGACTGTAACAATATTTAAATCGAAGTGGAGATATTTTTAAAATTATTTCGTAAGATTTTAAGGAAAACACTTAAAACAATATTCTTTTATCCGTTAAAAATCTTTAACGTAACCGAATAAACTGCCAAACAGTTCGAAAATTAAATTTGATAGTACAGGAAACACAAAAATGATATACAGGTTACAGGAAAGCTGAAATACTTCCTCAAGTTTTCGTTTCATCTGCTTAATATAATAGCAATATTTGTTAAGTCCTATAATATCCTCAATAAACTAGGCGAACATTTCTTTACCACCCTCAACCACAAAGAACATTTCCTCAACAATTATTTAACATTTAAAAGTTATTCAAACTGTCATGCTAAGTCAAGGAATTAAATCCAAAATTTTTCTCGCCATTCCTTGAACCGAATTATTAATGCGTTTATTTTAATTATTATTCTTTCTTAAATCTTTTAGCAAGTTTTTTGCCGATTTTTCTCTTTATTTTAAACACATTTTTTTTCTGAGAAACACTCATATTCTTCCTTTTTG
This sequence comes from Araneus ventricosus, assembly GCA_013235015.1. Lineage (NCBI taxonomy): Eukaryota > Metazoa > Arthropoda > Arachnida > Araneae > Araneidae > Araneus > Araneus ventricosus. Next base: position 182,978 of record BGPR01000681.1, read on the forward strand.
TAGAATATTCTGCATATCAGAAGGAAAATATTACAGCTTGTTTGAGGTTTCAGAAAAAAAATATTTGCGGTTTATAAAAATATATATATCCTGATAGAGATAAACTAAAAAAAGTCATAAGTATTTTGTTACCTTCTCCGTTTTTGACTCTCTCTCCCGTATTTGAAATAAAATATCTGCGAAATTTAGTAGGTAATGCTTGTTGCAGAAAAGTAATGTTAAAAAAAACTATATTTCTTTACGAAACATAAAACCACTGTCTTTTGCTTTTAGCTGGCTTTTTACCGGATAAAAATATTTATGTTGTATTTTTATATAAAAAATTTTTTATTTTTAAATGTGAAAGCTTGTTTTCCTTTCAGCACTACGGTGTATGATCTACACATACCTTTTTCTGCACTTTGTGCAACTATAGAAACCAACCGAACATGTAATAGTTTTTTGGTGTCAGCAAAATAACAGATATAAAAACATCTATATAAGACTGCCCACATGAAGGAAATCCCGCCTACTCATTTGAAGCTATTGCCTGTTACCGGGAAAACAAATCACCACATTCTTTTTCAGGACTACTAGTTGTCTGGGATCTAATCACTCTGAGAACCAAATACATCTTGGCTTCTTATTTCTTACGCATTTGTCTCGTCAATCTCTTACAGGGGGATTTCGGGACTTGAGGGTCTTTCGCAATCATGCGGCATTTTTATAGTACACAAATGTGAGGAAATAATAAATGTGATTAATATTTTTATATACGATTATTTAAATATAAATAAACATTAATACGATTGTTAATTCAGGTGGAAGATAAAATTTTAACTCTATGAGCCCTAAACCGTCTCAAACCACCCTATTCGACAGAGACCGGACTCAGGCTGTTTCGGGCGCCTGAGTGAATTTTGCGGGAGAAAAGTTGTTCCTTTCTTTGTGTAATTTGATCGCCCAAACTTGGGTGTCATCCTCCTGGAATTTCTGTAAAGAAAAGAAGGATTTCATTCTGTTTTCGTGTTTACTTCAGTTTTTGAGGTACTGGAAATCTCACTCTAGCCGGGTTCAGAGAGTTAATGAATGGCAGATTGGCATATTCTGATACTTAGTCAGAATGGTAGATTCTGTTGAAGGTTAGTGACGAACTGCACCTGGAAACAGCGACTAACTTCTCTAGGTAGTAACTCATTTCGTTATGCTTGCGGCATTGGTTTTCTCACCCAAGTTCTCTGAATAACTAACAGTTTTGCAGTTTTACAGAACAGATGTTGTGGTCGTAAAAGAAGAGCAGTACGCTGTTAGACTAAGCAATTGGAATCTTTAGCACATGCCTAATTAAAAGCAGCCTAATTAAAAGTCGATTGACCTCACTGATACCATGTCACCGCCTATCTTACTATTACAATCTAGGTTATTGGCTAGATTAACAATCACGTGATCTCGAAGGAGGGAATGTGGCTTCCTATTACGCCTAGCGTTGTCTCAATGTGCATGCGGCTTAGAAAGTAGCGCATCAAGTTCCCCTGTTCCCAATTCCTGACGCCTATAGCTTATACGTATCAGCGGCGAATCCGGGGGGGGGGGGCTATCGGGCTGCTGCCCCCCCAGAGCTAAACCAGAATTCTTGATTTTCTTTAGCATCACTACAGCTGTTTTTTTCTTAATTTCCTATTTATTAAAGAAATAATGAAAACGTGACAACATTGCTTTCTGGCTTGACAGGCTCTAAAATTTTCCTAGTTTTCTAGCCATTCCACGTGTACTTGTAGCATTGACCTGGTCGTGGTTTTGCCTGGTTATTTTATTGTATTTTTTATTTAATTATCGAAAGTATTGTAGTGTTTTTCATGACTTATTGTCGGGTGAGGAAAGTCTGTAAAGTTAAAACGTTCTGGTTTACATAAGCCATGAGGTTTGACATTCGTCAGGACGATAGAAACTTTTTATGATCTCCGCCCCCCCCCCCGGACCAGAATTCTGGATTCGCCACTGATAAGTATGTCTGCCTTTCCTAAGAGCTAAGCTATACACATAACAGCAGTCACCGTTTCTACGAAAAAGTGAGCTAACCATTTGAGATCAGGTCAATCATCATGATACCCTTAGATGTGTGGTTAAAGTTGATTTTGTTATGTTGCTTTTATCGTTAAAGATAATAGTAATGGCAACAACTGATATTTGGGTTTTCGCGACTTTCAATTTTACGAATTTTTTTATGAACCCACATAAAGTGTCACGCCATAAACGGGTTCCCAAAATGATCATTTAGTCCCATTAGATAATTTTTATACAAAGTATTAATATCCGATGTCGAATTTATTAACTCAATAAATACAAATGTAGAAAATGGACAGTATCAGAAATTTCATAAATTTACTAAATTAATACCATGAAAATTATTTTTGTGATTTTTTTCAATTTTTTATTAAAACGATATTTTTTATAGATAGTGGCTCAATCTGTATTCGTAATTGCAGTTACTCGGCAACTGACCATTTTTGGTGACAGTGGAACAGCACATTAAATTGTCAGCTGTTAGCTATGTAGGATAATTTAATAATTTATCAGCGTTTGCATTAATTTAACCCTTCGAGAATGCCGTGACCGTTCATGTTTATCTGAACTTGCTGTAAGAATACCTTATATCAGGCAATCAATAGATATTTTAGAATGAAATACAGTACGCCAGCAAGATGGAGCACCTCCACATTAGTATCACGCCAGGAGGATCTATCTTGATAGAATTCTGGTGAATAGAACAAAGGGGTAAGAATGAACTATGGCCACATGTATCAGCATGTTATCTTGATAGATTTCTCCGTATGGTAAATACATAAAATGGATTGCTTCTTTCTCAAAGGTATCTACAGTCAAAGAGTTAAGGGCATCCAATGAAAATAATATTTCTAAATGCCAGTTTGCTTACTAAGCGTTTTTTGCTATTCTATTGAATTTTTTTTATCAGCAGAACCCCATAAACAGTGGGAACACTTCGGATGACTGACAAATTCCACATTTGAATAAATAAATTTGAGCCATGAAAATTGTTTTTGTTATTTAAGCAAGGTGTGTGTGAATTTTTGGATATCCTGTATAAAATAAGAATTGGTCTATTTACGAATGTAAAACTGATTTATGAGCAACGATTGTACCAGAAAAATCAATCAGAAAAAATCCATAAATTATACATCTGAATGCGTTTTAATACACCATTAGACTCTTATTACATGATTGGTGAAATTCTGAATTTCTCCATTCGTAGATATAGACGATCGTCAGGCAGGCTTAGTGTTGGGTTCCATAAATGATTACACAGTTCTTCAAATTAAAGTATTATATGCTCATTAGGAAGTTACATTATTATACTGAGCAATATTTGCAGCTATGTACAATTAAAATAGTTCTAGTCCGTCATATGATAAGGATGGCACTCATTAGTATCGTATGTCGTTGTTCAAACCGTCGTTTCATCTCGTCGTCTGGTCTTAAGAAACAGAACTAACGTCGTTCATACGTCTCGTACCACGTCGTCCGCTCTACTCTTCTCGGCAGCTTGATACTCTGACGTCACTGGCGATGGCAGCGCCACCTACAGGTACTTGGTGGTGGCCCACATAGAATTAAAAGGCAATAGGCACTTTTTCTTTTTATTGAAGAAATTCAAAGTAGCTTCTACTTAAATATTTTTTATTTTAAATACTACATAAGGTTGAAAAAAGCTTTGGTAGGATAGAAAGAAATGCCTTTTTTTCATTTCATTTCTTCTGTAAATATTTCTCGGTATATCCAGATGCACTTTTTCACAAATATTCAGAATCTTTTATAACCACGCAAAAATACAGTAGCATTATGTATTCTCTTGTTTAAAAATACTTCATCCAGATAAACAATTGCACAATGTTACGTCCAAAAAACTGCAGTGACCTCCACAATTATTAACAAGTGATATCTTCGAAATAAAGCTCAAAATATCGTCCGATATCGCAGCTTCCATCTCTGGGGACGAAGGCAAACAGGAAACGGATCACATTAGAGCTCCACCCCCTTCAAGCGAACTGTGGAAAGATCTCTTGAGAATCACATGATACAGACATGCCCTTGGCTTGCTTCTACCCATGAGGCTTCCAGATAAAACTGATCTCTGACATTCCCTTTTATTTTCGTATGAAAGGAATAATTTTGGACGAATATTTTATGGAGAGTATCATTCGTTTCGTTTGCTTCTAGCATTGTGGTCAGATGGAGAAAAACTTGGCACAGTGGCAACTGGCATATTTTTCATCGATTTAAAAATTACAGTTGCAAAATAAATGTATCATTTAATAAATGAGTTATAAAATGTATTCAGTAAATGAATTATTTAAATTCCTTACTTAAGATATACTTATTACTTCATGTTATTCAGGTTATGTATGCGCGGCAAAACATTCAAAGGGGATATAGATCTTGAAAGCACAATTCAGAAAACACTACCTTAAATTCAAAGGGGGTATAGATATTAAAAGCACAATTCAGAAAACTCTACCTTAAATTCAAAATTTTAAATCAAGGGATGAATGAAAATAATCCATTATTTCTTAAAAGTTTTTCAGAGGATTTAGTGAGAAGCTACTTTTAAATTGTGTATACAATAATTACGTTTAAAACTGTCAAATGCAATATTGACGTCTTAAAAATTGAGCTTTACTATGTCTATTAAATATATGTATTTTGAATTAGAACATAACATAATAAACATGAGTCTGATGTGATACAATTTAGCACATGATTGGAAAGGCTATGGCCGTTTCAGATTAGAGATAGGATATTGGGTGATTCAACCCATGAAATGAAATCTTCCATCTACCACTATGAATTTCATAAATCAAACATACGATAAAGGAACTGCGTCTTCCTAAATACTGATGAGGCAGCAGTGGCCTTGGGACCGGGGAGCTCCAGGTTCGAAACCCAATTCCACCGAAGATCCGCTGCATATAGGGCCCGCCGCACGCTAAATGATACTTAGTAGCCAAACGTCCTCCCGTTGGTGTGGCGCGGAAGTTTGGAGAGGGGTTGCCAGCTCAGTCGTCGTCTCCGTCATCCGACCGTGGTTCAAAATTACGAGGTCCGTCCCAAAAGAGCCCTCGTGTTGCCTCAAAACGGGACGTTAATATAAATAAACTAAGTCTAAATACTGATTGTATGTAAGAAAGGTAAAACTTAAAATAAACTGGTAAGATCAAAGAATAACTTTACCACATTTGATTAATTTTGCAGCCACTTGATTGGAGTCACAATTATATAAAAGCACATGGAACAATTCTTGGGATTTTTATGGGTAAAAGTAATACCAAATAAATGAAAGCTTGTTTGTTGTTGTTTATTTTAAACTTAGTTATCTACGCTTATCGTAGATGGAGTACAGTGTCGGTGAATTTTAATATTGATTTTAAAGTGACTAAAATGACAACACAATCGTCTTTATTGCATATTTAAACAATATAACATCAATGTACCAAATGACATGTTGCTATGCTGAAAATACGGATAAGCTCTATCACGTGGTAAATCTAAATTTGAAGTAAATTGATGAATAGCTTCAGATTGGCAGTTGCTAAACGACATTTAAATCAATTAGAACGATGACTCTTTTTGTTCATTTGCAGTCTTATGGTTAGTACTTTTTGTCAGAAATGTATTTCAACATTATTGGTGTATTTATTGGTTTATAGTCAAAATTATTTCGTAATTTAAACTTTGCAACATACAACCAAATATACTTTCACATGTTCGAATAATGAACAGAAAAAATGGTATTTATAAATATAGTTTCATTCAGAGTTATGTGTACCTGAAGAAAAAGAATTTTAACTCTTTTCTGTGAGATGTATTCACTTAATTGTGGAAGTTTCAACGTGATAATTCATTATAACCTGGAGCCGAGTATCTTCCTAAGGTATCACAACTGTACTTACGGAAAATGTTAATGATACATAGTATTTTTTGTGGCATGCAAAAAAGTTAATTTTCTTTTCGTGAACAAATTAGGAATTTATTCAAAGCAATCTATCTTCAAACGGTGCTATAAAGGAACCACTTTATCACAGGCAACATTTATTACGGCAGTCAGAAACAATTAGTTTCGTTATGAAAACTTTCAACCGTTAAGAATGAGCTCTCAACGTTATATTTCATGTAAATATGCGACACATTAAAATTAAAGTGTAAGCCTATTTAATTAGTCAAAACTAAAAGATGAAAAATTTCAAACTACGAAAATAATCTGCCAAAACTGAAGCAGCTGGGTAATTTATTTCTTTGAGAAGACCGTTGAAAAATTCTGATATGAAGGTTATCTTTAGGAAAAAAAGTAATCTACCAAAAACTACCAATTTTAAAGATATTCAAATTAAGAAAAAAATATTCTCGTTTTAATGCTTGGAGGATAAGAGATGAGACTTTTATCTTCGAGGAAGAAAATTTTAGTGTCAAATCCCAAATGATTGGGAAAAAAATACCACTTCAAATTTTTGACATTGATTAATGGATAATCAGGTTAAGATAATGAAGTCTGAAAACAACAAACTGGATTCATTTTTCATCGTTGAATTTATTAATGGCCTGGAAGAAGTTTCCTCGAATTTTGCGATGGAATGCAAAATCTTGTAGATGTGTGACTCAAGAAGCTAAGGATTTTTTTGCTACAAATCGATCATTCTTGCAGCAATTTACTTAATTTCTCAGAGCTTTTTAAGCAAATGTATTATAATTTAATATTTCAAAGAATTTCTTTTTTGGATTAAATATAAAATATAAATTATTTATAAATCTTAAATAAATTAAAGCAAGAGAAAGAATGCGTGAAATTATTTTGCTTAACTAGGAAAGGACTGTTTTGCTTTATATGAGTCATATTTTATAGAAGGATTCAATTTTTCAATAGCTTCTGCTACTTTTTCCTTCAATCTCTATAAAAATAAATATTGTAATATTATTTTTCAATGAAATTGGTGTTTAAATACGAAGTATTACAAAATTGTTTCATTTGCAAATGTATAATAATGTAAGGTTAGAAAAAAATAAATAATTGGTTTTATTTTGAAATTCTATTTAGATGTACTATTCAAAGATTTTAAATTCAGAGTTTGCAGTATCTCAGTTTAAATATAGACATTCTTTGAATCGTAAACCTTTTGTAAAACGAAACAATTTTATGAATGTTTCCTGGATCATTCAAACCAAAAGACGAAATTCCTTTCTCAGCAGCGCTTTTTACAATTGTCTTTTTTTGTTTAACCATTAATACTATAATATTTATTATATTTCAATCAGCTGGGTGTTTAAAAAGAAATGTTGTTCCATGTGGAAATATAGATGTATAGCCGTATACTGTTAGCAAATAAATAAATATTTTCTCTTACTTTTAAATTCTCTTCACACAAATTATTCCTAGTTTTGCAATATTTAATGTTAAATACAGATTTTCTTTAAATCGCTATAATCGCGGCGGTTACAAAAATATACTTTATGAGCTAAGCCAAATGTTTTTCAAAATATTTGTAATTTTCGTATATGAAGAACGTTTCAGAAAACACTTTAAATGATAAACTGATACATAAGATCTAAAATCATAGGATATGTCGCATAACGTTCAGTATTGACTTTCATATGTCTAGAAATAATTTATTATTAAAAGATTTCGATTAAATAAACAAACATGATGAAATAAATTATATCAAAATAAAGAACCATACAAGAAAGATAAAAATAAAAATGTATGCATGAATATCATAAAATAATTTAACACGAACAAAAAATTCATTTCATATCATGGATAATGCATTAAACAATAACTAATTTGTTATATCTTATCAATTGGTGATAAATTGTTCATGTTAGTAAAATAGAGCCTGTAGCTTTCTTAAATGACATCCGCTTTCCTGGTCAGAAATCACACTTATTACACCGCAAATACTTTAACGTAAGCCTATGGCAAAGTGAACTTACTTGTGACAGTCTGTTACTTGCAGTCTAAGATTGTATGAACTGTACAGAGTAACAGGAAAATGAGAGTGCTGACTCTAGCTGAAATCTTGAGACAAGTAAATATTTACTTGGAAACAATCAACAAGCACTGTCATTTCCATATGAGAGTGAGAAGATATTTTGCCTTTATTCAAATTTCATGTGCATTTTCCGATAGACATATAAATTAGAAATGGGGTGCTGGCTAATTTGAAATTTAAATTAGTAACAATTTATTCACATGCAGTACAGATATATTGGGAATTTATAATTTATCATGTCCTCACGTTCTGGAGTGAAATTCTAGAGTGTTGAAAGTGGCAGTAAAATACATTTTCACCACACGATTTCATCATTTCTTCAAGTTCCTTTTCGAGAAATATTTAATTATTTTGTTTAAATTAACTCAATCAGAAACTTGAAACCGCCATTTTGTAAAAAAAATGTATATTTAAAATGAATCGCTAAGGATTCCAATAATTTGAACAGACGAGCTTCATACAATGAATAATTGATTCTTTAATAAATAAAAAACGGTTTTATTCACTATATTTATATAAATTTGGTTTGTCAAGAAGTCTTATCATATTATACATAACCTTCTTAAGATTTACTCCACCTGTGTTGGTTAAAGCAAAATTGACTCGCAAATTATTCCATATAATTTCGGGTCAGCTTTAATATACATTGGCTTAAATGCATTATAGTATCATTTTACCAACTCATTAAATTATGCTGTTATAGATTTGAGTATCAGAGGCAGTTTATTTCATTGCAAAAATATCTGGAACCTTTCGCAAGTGTTTAATTTAAATACCTTCTGAGAAATCCATACTGCCACAATAAGGACAGGTTGTGGATTGGATGGACTTTAATGAAGGCGTTAGGTACAGAAATTTATTTACACTTGTCATTTACAAATATTTACAGTTGCTAAAATCGAAAACAATCCAGTCTTTAATAGACTACTCCAGTTCAAACTCGCTCACTCACAGAGCACGGTTTAATGTCTTGGAAATAAAAACTGGGCTTTTAAAAAATCACAAGACATTTATTTACATCTATCGAACCACTGGGTCGGTACAACGGGAAGAATTCAAAATGCTACGCCTCAAATTGGCTTAGATTCTCGGCCTAACTCAGCAGCCTCGTCTTGGTCAAAACACTGATGATCGCGTATCACACTTACTCGAAGGAATCACAAAAACAAATGGCTTATTGGCTATTGCAGGGAGACTTTTATAAACTCTCGGAACTACAGAATTTTCTAGAAAAGAGTGGAAATTTCGCGAAGCAATGTCACCAAATTTGTTGCCAAGCTGACAAATTTGGAATTTTCATAAACCTCTCCAAAAAGCCAAAATACGTTCATTGTTACAGAATTCGTAACAATACTTTGGAGGGCTGATATGATGTTGAACAATAATTAATACACAAGTTCCTGTACCAAAAATATTTTTTATACATAATCTGCCCTTATATTTTGGTCTTGAAAGTAGGCTTTTCGATGTGCATGGCATTTAGTAAATTACCCAACAGGGTATCCTAATGACAGTTCTGAGGATGGACTCCGGAGATAATATTGACGAATCATATGTTGGGAATATACTGTATAAATCCAGTATGCACGCTACATTTGTGACAGCAGATAGACTGTAACTATTATATATTACAGCAGTAATTCAAACTACGTTAATTCTTCTCGGCAATAGCATTGCTCTCTTCGAGTCTATTCTGTTCCCAGAAGAGTTTCAATTCATCATAGTCTGGAAATATGTATATATATATATATATATATATATATATATATAAGATCAGGCTTCAAAAAGGTGAAAGGCAGTCCATTTTGATCATAGAAGAGACCATTTTTGCTTAAATCTTCTTTTATTGAGGCATCAGGCGTTATTTCTTCATAGGTAACGTACTTAATTTTTACGTAGCTCCATGACCAGTATTCAGAAGTTTACTCCCGAGCGGCGCGTTGTTGTGGAAAGCTTACGTGCTGGAGTGAAAAAAGGGCAGAAATGAATGCGCAGATCGCTTAAGTACCCAGAAAAGGGAATTCCCCTTCAGAAACTCGTGATTTGAACAGAAAGTTGTAGCGCGTTAATTATGATGAAAGTGGAAGTATTTAAAATGAGGTATCGCTAAGATTATTTAGGAAAGCTAAAAAATTAAAATATCACACACATATATATATATATGGATTTTAATTTTTGTGTCAACCGACTTTCATATTGGTCTTCTAATATTTCTATTAAGATTTATAGAAACATTATTCTCTCTCAATTTTCTCGCATTAGATCTATTTGTTCGAACGAAATTTCAAAATCTAGACAATTACAGCTTTTGTATGATCAACTTTTAAATACTGGTATTCCCGAAAACTTTGTGCGACGATATCTCAAGCAGTGATTACGGAGCTACTGACAAAGCCTCTTTCTCCTTATCTTTCTCTTTCCTCTGTTTGGCAACGGCGATAACTGGTTTGGCGTTCATTCTCCTCGTGGTCGCGGTAGCGTTTTCCTGGCCATGGTAAGCATATTTCGCTTTATTTTATTATTTTTTATGTTACGGCTGTTTTTTATTTTATTCTAGGTCTTTTGTATTCGGAATTTTTGTATTTGCATTCGGATTTTTGTATTTGATTCTTTTTAAATCTTCTTAAATGTATTTATATTTTTTATTCAAGAAATCTTCCATTTTCGTTTGTTTTGTGTTTTTAGAGGGGATGACGGCAATTTTTAACGGATTTCGTTTGTCGTCAGCAGAAAAAAGCACAAATTGATATCATGAGCGAGCTTCTCTTCCTGACGAGCGGCTCGCTATGATATTTTTCATTTTTTGGTTTTTTCTGGTTTTTGTCTATTTAGCCATTTTGTCTTTTTTTACTGTTTTTGAGTTTTTATCTTGTGTTTATATGTTGGTTTTGATATATATATATATATATGGTATTTAAGGACGCACGGTCAAAAAATATTAAAAATATTTACCTACAATTGTGATAATGAGAATGTTGTTCAATAGCAGAGTGAAATGTAACATATTGCTATAGATAAATTATGGGTTTTTTTCATTTTCTGAGTACCTTGACTGAGCTTGAGCCATCACCGATCGCATAAGCATTCATTTGCATTATGAGATTTTAAAACCGTTTTAACATGGTAGCATATTTTTTCTCCCATTTGTTTATTGATTTGCAATTCCATTGGAAACTTTAAAATAAAGAAAGAAGAGAAACTTGCTAAAGAAATCGAAGAAATTCCCAGCTGAGTAATAAATTTTCAAAATACTCGCGATCTTAACTCAACAATTGTCTTCATTTTTATCAAGATCCCAATAATTTCAAGAAATAATGGCCATTGATTTTTTTCTTCATAAAAGATCCCCGGTAACTGTTAATAGAAGACAGAAAGCAAATAAAAAATAATGCATTCTTACCTTCGAAACAAAGGATCCAATAAATTGGAATCTTTATCGAAAACAGGATGCATCCGAGCATGTAACGTCTCAAAATATAATGCTCGAATAGTTCTGAGTATTAAATATTTTTGGGACAACTAAGAAAGACTCAGCAATTGCTTCGTTCTGATTTCCCTCCACTCTAAAAGCCCAAACCTAGGTGGGGAGGGAGACGATCGAATAAAAAGACTAAATTGGACAGATATAAACATTATGAGATTAAGCCTCTGTGAATGAAGGGTTGTTTGAATCCGGAGACAATAAACGATAAAAAGCAAATTCACGACAAAGGGAATATGCTTGGCACAGGGCAATAAACGAGAGACTGTTTGTTAAATGGGTTTGTGCCCCCTTTTTTCCTCATTCCACTTTAACCGCCCTTGTTTGAAGGTGTTCCTAAAGGATACGAATAACTCGCGTTAAGGGAATTGGTGGAGTATTATTTACATAGAGTCTTGGCAGAATCTCTTAGCGCGTAAAATGAGTTTAAACCCAGCAAACCACTCTATTGAGAAGCGAGGAGAGTCATAATTTTTAAAGTGGAAAGTTTGCTTTAGAGCGTGTTATCTCTCAACCTCATGAAAAGAACTTTAATTATCTCCTGTGTTAGGGCGTCGAGATTAGCCGTATAAATAACGATTATCCATCTTTTTGTGCCTTACTTTCTATGACGTGGTTAAGCAATATAATTAAAATCAACGAAACTAGATTTAGTTTCGGCAATGGGGGCCATGAATTACTTTAAAATGAGTGCCTATCTCCTATTCATGTTGTGTAGAGTTTAACTGTATGTTTGTGGTCATGGCTATTATTTGTTTTGTACCTCTGTTTTGAATTTTATAAGGTATATTTCAATTTCGTCAAAGCTTGAAGTTTTGCAGCAGTGAATATTTTTTCCTTTATAGCAATAAGGTGCAAAATGTCAGAATACTTATAAGCAGAGAAATAACTTTACTACAAAAAACTTCCGAAATAAGCACTTATTAAATATATAATGACTACAAGAGTTAACACTCACTAATTCAAGTGGACATGGAATACCATTGATCTTATTAATGGAAGAAAGGGATCCCCAAAATTCTATCCGGTTTGTTATGTATAATGACATTGTGAATGTAAACTTTCTTTCTAAAAACTAGAAGTTGTATTTTAGGAAAAAATTAGTCAAGACAAGAAGTTTTCTAACGTCCAGAAAAGGTTTCTAGATGTTGGATCGAGTCTCATCAAAAACTCAACTGATATTTCTGTTTCATTGCTATCAGATAGAAGAGATTGTATTTTATGAAAAAATGGAGTACGAGTTAGAAGAAATATGTTGTAGTTTGTCTTAGTGCATAATATATAATCACACGTAATATAAATACGATCCGGATATTGATTTATTATCTTCCTGTCAGTTAATACTTACAACTTATGTATCTTGTCATTTTGAAGCCTTATAAACAAAAGTTTCGTCTTGGATGAGTGGATTAAAATCTTATCTGGGAAAACATATTCCGGTACAAACTATTTTAAAGAGAAAGTATGCAAAATATGTCATTAACAATAATTTTACCAACCAAATTATTCTATGCAACAATAGTCCTATATCTGAAAAAAATATATAGTACATATCTTTAAACAAGTAAGCCTTATTATTTAAGAAATTCAAAGCTTGTAGGGTTGAAAACGCGCTTTATAAACAGGTTTTCTTTTGAATTATTCCATCTACCATCCATTTGAATTATTCCATCTGCCATCCATTTGAATTATTCCATCTACCATCCATTTGAAATAATTCATCCATACAAACAGGATATTTTTGAGACTATTCCTAGATATGAAAATTGGAGGACGGCAATTCAATGAAAGGGAGGATATCAATCAAATTTCTAAGGAATCCTTTAATTGTCTATTACTTTTTGCTTTTTTGATCATAAGATAAAATATTTATTTTTAAAGGATTTTAAAAAAAGATTTTTTAAAACATTCCTGCGCTTTAAACAAACCTTTTTATTTATAAAGCATTTTCAACAACCCTTGTTTTCTAAAAGGAAGAAATCAATTTCACTCTCGATTCTTAAATCTTACTAGCCTTTTCACTTTATAAAACTGGATCACAGGAAATCCCAAATAACAGTTTCATTGCAAGAATCTAAAAAACCGCAGTCAGCAAAATTTATCCTTTAATGCATTTTCTATTCTATTTCTTGTTGTAAAAAATACAACAACTGCTTGTCTGTGTCTCCTTCCTACCACATAGATTCAGGTATGCAAATTGACACGATTGTGTTTAGTTAAGATATATTTCTGTTTGGTTCTTCTTGGCATTATCTGAATTTGGTTTAATGTTCTTGTACATACTTTTTTTATATATGCTCAACAAAAAATTGTAATATAAAATCTCTGATGGAAGTATAAAGAGAGGTATGATTTTATATTGTTAAATAAAAAAAATCCTTTGCTTCGTTTTAAATTTCATTTTTCAGACAAGGATATTATAACTCTCGAGCTTATTTTCTACATTAATCTTATTTGCAGGAATGCTTAACATTTAGATTAAGATAAGGCAAAATCTCAATATTCATTTAAGATGGATGACATAATGGGTCAGGGTGACATTCATCACAACCAGTTCCAAATTGTTCAAAAATAAGTTAAGTTTTTCGTATTTCCACCCGTAGCGCTCTAATTCTTTGCTACCTTTACTATAAAATATGAAACCATGGGTTATACAACATTCTATAGAGAAGGAGAATAAAATGATTCGGCGAGTGATTAGGAATCATATAAATTACCTATAAGAATAAATGAAAAATTGAATCAATACGTGGTACAACGTTTGTAGTAGCCCATATGTAGAAATAAAAAAAAATCTGCATTTATGCCGTTAATAAAGAAACAGTTTTGTTCGAAAATTTACTAAAAATATCTACCAAATCTAGTGAAATCTGTATCAAGTATTAAAGTAAAAATTTAAAAAAATGAAAAGTAAAATTAAATTTTGGAGTCGTAATAGATTTGGACGGAATATTCAATTTAAGAAAATTGTGAATTGCGTCAACGAAATTAATAAAATAGTATATCAAAGGATAAGGTAGTTTTGAATAAAAGATTTATAACTAAAAAAATTCTAGACCAATATTTTGAAATGATATGTTTTAATTTTTGACATAAATATTTAATACAATTATTTCGCATATTATCATCCTCTTCACTTCATTTCATTAAAGGCTTTCTCTAGAGGAATATGTAAGAATAATCTTAAGCTCTACTGACCAAAAAATTAATCTCATTGGAATCTCAATTTTAATACCAAAGATCTTTTTTAGCAATTATAATTCGTTCCTGAATAAAACAACTTGTTTTCAAAATATGGTTATTAAAGATAATTGGATTGCTAGTGACAGGAAGTTGTCGAATTTTATGTAATCATTAAAAATTCATTTCGTTTTTTTAAGCAAAGTCAAACAGAAAAAATAATGACTCATCTGACTGATTTCCTGTAAGATAATCAATATTATATTCGTTTGAAGCACGTTAAGACATTTTCTAAAGCAAACAATCGTGATAAAATAATTTTAGACACCTATACCTTAAAAGAATTATTTAGCTTTATAATATTATGAAATAATAAATATGTAATTATAGAAATCAAATATTTGAGTAATGAACTTTTGAAATAAATATTTGAATGTCACTATTTCACTCAAAAAAAGGAACTATAGATTAAAGTTACGAGTCTGAGTCGATACCATCAATGATCTAATCTTGATATAGTGATGTCATCTAAATCACTGGTGGATGAAAAGTCATTCGCTTGCTAATGAAATATGAAAAATAAGGTGTCGTATTCATCAGCCTGTTTGAAATTTAATATGTGTACCTAAATAGTCAATCATTTGCTTCAGAACACAGTGCATTTAAAAAATGAAATGAAGTAAGGGAAAAAAAAACTAATATTTGTGGGAAACCAAAAAAAAACAACAATTTTTTTTCAGTTTGTGTTCATGAAATATGACCTTCTGAGTATGAATTCCTTATTATAAGCTACATATCTAAGAAATATAGATTTTGCTACTAATAATTTCACTCAGACAATGAAATAAAAAAACGAAGCCTTATTAAAAATATTTACCTAATAGAAACTGAAGGCCGTCACAACATCTTAAATTGTATATCTTAGGGATTATTATACAGAACCAAATTTTTTTGTATGAATTCAGTTTAACAGATAAATTCACATTGTTTTAAGGAAGATTCTTTGGATACGATGGTGAAAAAAAGAAGAAACAATAAGAAAAACTTCAGTGCGTCTGAGAAAATTTTATGGGTTCAGATATATTATACAATATTTTAGTATCCAAATTCTATTTGAAGAAAGTGCATGTTTTCTCATTTAAACCTTCATTATTCTATTGAAATAATTTCCTCTAGATTACGATTCTGGCAATCTCAGTATTTCATTCCAATTTTGATCCTCCTAGCCAATCTTGTTGTTGCATCAGAAGGACGAATAGTGTAAAACTTAACACTTGAATGAATGCTCTGATTTTCCCGACAGAAGAATGCAAGCATGAAATTAACTTTGTGTTGATAAATCTGTATTACGGATATCATTGTGTCTCGAATTCTTTGATTCTTTCTACAGAATTCCATTGGTTAAATTTGGAAATCAAGAATTCAAAGCAAATCAAAATCATGATAGCTTCTCAATCATCTTCGGTGCAAGAATTCTTGTGTTGTCCGCAGTTACTGATGCATTAATATGTCTTAAGAATAGAAAGAATTTTCCCGAGGACTTTGGTAAAATCTTCAGATATCTATGTACGATTAGATTTTCGGAGTTAAATGTGTATCGATGCGATATGAAATTCAGTCTGCAGTGAAATTAGGTTCAAGGAGAAAAATACCAATTAGAAAAATCCTGTTTACACTAGGTATTTATTTCGACCTTTCCAGATATAATACAGGTCTTTGCTAGTTTTCATTTCGAAGGCCTTTAATGTGTAGGGAAAGAATTGTTTTTCTTAGGGGGAAAAGGAATTCGGTCTAAATAAGAATTTTCTGTTAAAGCACAATGAAAATACGTAGAGTAAACATCAACAACGGATAGATTTAAAAGAATATGCAGAAGAAACTTCAAAGTAAATACTCGACGATTGAAGGTATGCTGATTTCATTTCTGATGCCATTAATGTGTAGGGAAAAAATCTTTTCATCGAGGAAAACGGAATTTGGGCCAAGTATAAAATTTTCTGTTAAAGCATTGCACAATGAATTTGCGTCCATAAACATCAACAACGGATGAAATAAAAAATAATATGAATTTATGTTTAAGGAGAAAAATGCCAATTAGAAAACCTTGTTTACATTGGGTATTTATTTCGACCTTTTCGGATATAATACTGGTCTGTGCTGGTTTTCGTTCCGAGAGGCCTTTAATGTGCAGGGAAATATTTGTTTATCTTAGGGGAAAAAAGAATTCGGTATAAATAAGAATTTTCTGTTAAAACAATACACAATGTATATGTATCCGTAAACATCAACAACAGATGACATAAAAAGAATATAAATTTAGGTTCATGAAATTAGGTTTAAGGAGAAAAATGCCAATTCGAAAAATCTCCTTTACATAGGGTATTTATTTCGACTTTTTTGGATACAATACAGGTCTTTGCTGATTTTCATTTCCAAGGCTATTAATGCGTAAGTAAAAATTATTTTTCTTCGGGTTAAAAAGGATTTTGCGCCATGTATAGAATTTTCTGTTGAAGCAATGCATAATGAAACTGCATCCGTAAAGACCAACAGCGGATAATATGAAAAAATATGAAAAATATAAATAAAAAGAAACGTAATGTAATAGACGACAAATGTTTGTTTTAAAACTTTACTTTCAAATTCATGATAGAAATGCATCAAAATTAAATGCAGACAAATATTAAAGGGGAACAAATTAATCAATATTGAAAATGTTTCTATTAATTAATTTCGGAAATAATGCCACAAAAGTAAAATAAAAAATGACTTATAAAATAGAGAAGATACATTTAAACATAATTCTTCTGTGGTGTAATATTAATAAAGTATTTTTCTTTTTGTTCCGACGGACATATTCCAAATTTGACACAAAGAACGATGACAATTTTTCTCACTTGGCTCTAAACAACTATTTTCTTGTTTTAACGACAGCAACTAACGGAATTCAAGTATTTCTATGATATTAAATCACATGTTTCTTGAACATAAAATGAATGCTAAAATAAAAAATAATGAGCCTAAAAAGAAATTCTTAATAAACATGAAATATTGAGTTATTAAGAGTTAAACAGTAAAGGCTAATCCATTGGAATTTACTGCTTGCTGAATTGTTAGATGAATGAATTAGTCTTTATTGAGTTTCGAATATTATGTCAAGTGTTCATCAATAATTCAGGATTTTGAATCTTGATTGGATTTTGAGGTTTGAAGTTTTTATCATATAACGAAATAAAGCATCGATTTATCTTTACTAATAAAAGCGAATGTGCTTCCTTCTGTGTTTGTACATGTTTGCGTTAGTTTTGACGCTATACAGGACAGGCTGTTTGATCTAGAGTTATCAAATTTGGCACACATATAGTTTGAATGATGGGAATGTGCATCTCAGAGTGATTTTTTTCGAAATTTAAGTATGATTGTAGTTACCTATGGAAAAGTTTTCGTTTTGTGGCGACAACTTTTGAAAATATCACAAAAGAATTATTTTTATGCCACCTTAAAATTCAGAATGTTATCTTTTCAGAAATGCTAAATGAAATGTCACAAATAGCTTCATTGATTTCAACGAATTTTCAAAAATATTTTATACCTAATTTACAATACTTAACATTGTTTAAATGAAATTCAAAATGCTTTCATTGTTTATATAAGTATTTAATTGATTTTTTCTCTTTCATTCTTAAATTCTAAGGCAAATATTAATTTTTCAGCCGTAGGCTACTTCGACAAGCATTCACGAAGTATATATCGGTACAAAATATATTTCATCCGAATGAACAAATTTTCCGGTTAATTCATTATATTGAAAACAATGTACAGCTCTGCGTATATCAAAGTTTTCCGAACAACAACAATCCGTCACTCACAGTTTAGGGACATAACATAGAAATATAAATATTATTAGCAAGGAAAGATAAATTAAATCGTGCTTATTAGTAAAGAAAAAGAACAAAAGCCACTCTGTAATGCTTGCTTCATAAACTTTTATTAATAAATATTTCATTGGAATGCACAATTTCCGTCAATAGAAGTTCGGTGACATATCTGAGAGCAAATGCCTTAATGTATTGCTTTTAGTTTCAATAAATGAGATAACGTAATTATGAGAAAATTGTTTATTTTCTGGCAGGAAACATTGAATTCGGTGTTAGAATTTATTAGAGGCATCGTAAAAGTTAGAATCGGAAAAATACTTTAAAGAACAAGAAAATTCAACAATGAAGGTTAAATCAACAATTTTTTCAAAAGTAATTGAACCAAAGGGTTCTTTTTCTTTTAGGGCAATTTTTCTCAATAAAATGTAGTTTTCTTTTTATAGAATATAATTCGATTTTTTTCACTTGCCACATACGTGACGAGACAGTTCCTTTTATCTTCGTTATAGCATAACTGATTTCGTGCACTCTGTAATTAAGAGACCACATTAACGATCAGATTCATTTCCCTTACTACTGATTAAATCTTTGCAATTTATTATCACTTGACGAAAGAAGCTGGAGCATAAGAAAAATCAAATTAAGTATAAAGGGGCGATATTGAAGAAAAGAAAAAAAAAGCTAAACTAATTAGAATTCTCCAGGTGGAAACATTATCCTTGTCGGAATTAATTAAATGATTGCTCTAATTCGATATGAAATATTAATTCGCTGAATGGTTTTGAAACGAGAACCATTTGTTATAATAAACGGAAGAAATTTGGTCTCAACTACCGCATCAAATGCTTGCATAAATTACCTATTTTTTCTGTCTCAATTTAAATGTTAAATAATCGGGTACATTTACCTGGTATTTTAATGATACTATAATTGCGATTGGCTAATTAAAATATATTTACGCTTAAGTTTAAATGGAAGTCAGTTATTTCCTTAAAATATAATAATTCAATATACCCATTTCAGTAATCTTCTGTTTATTCTTGTACTAGCAAATTTTTATGGACAATGCGGAACTTATTTTAAAAAGCTAATGATTTTTTTCCAATATTAGAAGCCTTTTTCTTTTTTTCTTCACTTCCCATTTCTATACGACTTAAATTACCACCTATGTTGCTCAAGCCACCAGGTGAAAAC
>BGPR01000681.1:214632-279969 GCA_013235015.1 Araneus ventricosus
TTCATTAGTAAGACTCTGGAATGAGTCTAATGATCTTACAATAAGCTGTTGATTAGAGGAAGCAGGTCTGAAAAGTAGACCAAAGATATATCGCATCAGAGTTACACAGAACCCAAATTTATGAATTTTCACGAAACAAATTAAATTTCCTGTGGTCTATTAAACCTAAGAATGTTTTTAAGAAACCCCTGTTTTGTTTTTAACATTCAGAAAATAACATTTATCTGCATATTTAAAAGATGTTTCAAATTTTTATTCTGCAAAATGGTCGAAATTTCCAATGTCTTTCTTCAAATTGAAAAGGGTAATGATAAATTGATTTCTCAAAATTCCTTTCATAAAGATACATCATACATAATTTCCAATTTAATGGAAACATTATTTCCAATCCAACATAATTAAATTTTATTACGCAAAGTGACTCACAATGTAAATATTTAGTTTTGGTGCAAAACATAAAGCACTAACTACTTCAGAGAGCGTTTTTATCAGTTATTCATGATAAACTTCAAGAATATTCACGAAACCTTAACTAGTATTATATAAAATAACACTTTAATCATCACGTTCGAAGCTTAAATTGCTACTTCTTCCAAATATTCAATTACTTCAGTCTGAACTTAACAAACTGCAAATTTCTAGATTTGATACGCTGTCTTACTCCCTTTGACATTTGCATAATAAATTACAGCAACTCGAAGAAATACGTTTAATTTGGATAATTTTTTCCAGAATTTAAAAGTCTTTGAAGAGTGTCTTTAAATGAAAGGGAATTTATGTTACAATGCTTAAAAGAAGGGATAAAAGCAAAATAAGAAATAGCAAATTTAGGAAATAGAAGAAAAAATATTCAATCGAAAAAAAAGAATTGTTGACTTAAAGCAAAGATAAAATTCGACGATATCCACATATTGTACTAAGTAGTTCAATATTTGTAACGAAAATGGTATCATCAGAGATTTTTTGCTTAAATTGCTCAGATAAAAAGGATTCCTTTTTTGCTAAAGACACATTAAAAAACTTGAGAAAAAGAATGTTTTATCCGACTGAAAGCATGCCATTAAAATAGCAAGCTAGAAAATGAGTTGTGGAACTAAAATAAAACTTGTTTCTGCTGACAGATTTTGCATTTATTCGGCTGGATGAAACAATGTCTTGCTTTCCCTCAGTCCGAATTTCCAATTTTTGAAACTTAGGATTAAATTTTATTTATAATTTTGCTTTTACAGAAAATAGGCACTTGAGCACTTTGTAATAACTTCCAGGTTTAATTTCGTATTAAATAAACTCTACTTAGTATTCGAAATACATTTTATCATTATAAATAAGGTATATAAGCATTTCTCTTAGCTTCAAATAAAGCAGAAAATCCAATCCCACGGTTAAAAATCATTCATAACATTCACTGCAAGAAAATATTTTTCTGTTGGTAACATTTACTTTTTCTCTTACTTATATTTAGGAACTTAGGAAAGATTACTGTTTCTGAGTTTCGGAAGAACTTATTTATCTCTTCGTTACTGAAGAAGATAGTTATTTGAGCACTTGAACTAGCTATGTTATAACTCTACTATTTCAAATGAATTTTTAACAGTTTAAATAAGCGATATATACATTTCCCTTCACCAAGATACAGCTGTAAACACAATCGCACGATAAAAACTTTTCTTTAATATATTCTCATCTTTTCTTTATGAGATAGTTCGGAACACTGTAAATTTCCACATTGTATAATAGTTGGGCATTTGATTCGTTACTGGTATTCTCAAAGAGTGTAAAATTTCATTTCAATTTCCCCAAATTTGAAAAAAATAAAGGATTTTTATTGGAAAATGCAATTTATTTTACTTATGAAATATGCAAAATTTATGTTTGGGAAGATCTTTAGAAAAAATTGAAGAACAATTATTTGGATATGCGTATCTCTTTTTTTTCACAGGATGCATTCAAAATTTTAATACGCTTATTTTTGTCTTTTCTGTTAGTAAACATTATTTATAAATAAGGTATCACACCTTAAAAGGTTTTTAGAAGTTGTGTATCATCTATGAATTTATAAATTTAGCGCTTAAATGAACTTAATTTTAAGATATTATTAAATTAGGTACATAATTGGAAGTTATACTAAAAAATATTTTCTTAAAAAATAGGAAAAAAATCGCTAAATTTCATTATAAAACAAATATTATAAAATAAATATCATATGGAACTATTTCTGAATTCTTGGTTGAGAAGGTTCGGAAACACTTTCGTCAAAATTGAAGAAGAAGAGCGTCATATTTTTAATATTAATAATAATAATATATATATTGAGAAAGAGAAAATTTAATGTGTAACAGGAAAATAGCCTTATATTGAACAAGAATACTGAATTATTTGATCTTAGCGTTCTGAGTATTATCAAGCTGTATATAAAAGCAGTGGAGACTCGTTCTTTAGGTCTGCAGAATTGCAGAACTCACTATTAATTATATAATAAAAAATAGTTTTTTTTATTTTATTCTTATTTGATTACTTATCCACTCTGAGAGTTCGATTATAGAAGAAAAAAGACAAAAAAGAGAAAAGAAGACAGGAAATGAATGAGAAAGGAAGACAGACACAGGATGGGACTGCACTTCAAATAGTTTTGGAAAGCGCCAAAATTCGCTCATTCCGTACAGCTAAGTGACAAAATGGACGAAGGTGAATAGCTATTCTTTCGGTGTTAGAACTTAGCCAGAATCGGATTTTCGGATACTCCTGCTTTGCGTTAAAAACCAACTCAAGTTCTTTTTTCCCCTTTCAATCTCATCCCTTGCTCTCCTTTGAGCTCTTAATTTTTCTTTTCATTGGCTGTTTTTAGGTTACGGATTCACTTTCTCGTTGCATCAACTGGAGCTTGGTTTGTTCTTACATATTCAATTTCTCTTACTGAAACGGAACCGAAAAATTGACTCTAATTATCTAAAATACAGTTAAGGTAATTAAAACTATTTACAAGTTTGAACTATTTGAAGGTAAAGCTATATTTCAAAAAATGTATTTCGGTTGTATTCTAGTAATACTTTTACAGCACTGCTTATTTCTCGGAAGATGAGGCTCAATGCTGAATATTTTTTTTATCATTTTTGCTGAATATTTCATCGTGAATATGTTTTGAATGTTCACAAGGTGATCTATTTTCATAAATCCTTCAATTAATGTATTATCTGACTAGTTTTTAGATTAAACAAGAGTTAACAAATACATTGTCATTTCCTGATTTCGCCATATAAATATTTTTTAAATATGTATATTATCCCTAAAATTTACGTCGAAATACTGGATTAAACAGCAATCTGAGGTATGGTAAAGTGATCTAAATCAACAACTTTGTCTTCTTATATATCTGTAATTTTGGCAGTTAGAAGAGTGCAACTTTGTATGTGAAAAGATAAATGTAAGAAAAAAAAACATTTCACTAATTGACATTTTTGCTCTATTGGGGTCGTGTAAAAATTTAATTCTTGTAACTTTTTATTATAAATCCTCTTGGATATCAAAGTATTTTCATATAAATTCTTACCTTATTTAATGAAACTTTGCAGTTGGAAGTATATGGCTAAAATCAATATTTAAGAGGAAATAAACTTTTGTTTCACTTTTTTGGGACACCGTGTATATATATATATATATATATATATATATATTTATATTTTTCTATATTATTTTATGTTCCCCTTTTATATATATATTACACTTTCGGCTTTTTCTTACCGCAGATTTTTTTCTTGACATTTTTTTCTTGACATTTTTTTTTATGAATATTTATTTTTTATATGTTGCTTTTACATTTCTGCTATGTTTGTTTCGTTTGTTCGTTGTTATATATATATATATATCAAAACATAAGAAACAAAGACATGCATTAGCATTTTATTAAATGTTTCTGTAAAAGTAATTAAAAATTCTAATTAACTAGCTGTTGTTCATTGTCTTGAAATTTGCATCTGAATTTGGGATTGATATTTATTTGTAACGTTGCTAATTCATACTAATATCTATGAATAAGTCACATAAAAATATGGATTCAAGGATTACGTATTTTCACTTCCAAAATAAAATATGCATCTGTAATAAATGTGCTCAATATTACAATGGCTTTAAATTATGAATAAAAAACAAGTGTAGAACTATGTCGTTTTTTACAGCTTATTTTTGAATAATATGCTGCTACTTTAACAAAGAAATTCCTTTTCAGTGTACTTGTTATTAGTGAAAAACGATCCTTTGAACACAGAAACAATTAAGTGTCCTTATTTTCTCGAAAGATCTTTTTGTCCTTACATGAATACCTCTTAAAGAGACCGGACAAAGAAAGTGAAATTTAATAAAATCGCACGCTAAAATACTTTCCAAAACCGGAAAAAAACTGCAGCTAAAAAAAACCGCATTAAATATCCTGTTTTGTTTCGTTAATATTGTTTCTTATGCATTTTTTTCACCTTATTCTAGCTGTTTCTTTATAAACTTTTTGTCTCGGAATTGCAGAACAAAATAAAGTAAAAAATCGAAGATTAATCAGTTTCTTTCCTTTCATGCTGCATGTGTCATCTTTCAATGGTAAAAAAGAAGAAAGTTGATTCAAAAACTGCTAAAAAGAAGCATTCTTTTATAAACCACTGAAGTGGTTCTTCATTTGAAGTGATATCTTCCCTTTTTTGACCGTTTCCCTGGCACGTGATAAAGAGAGCGGAATCGGTCCACCACCTCATGCAGTCAGATAAAAAAAAAAGGAAAAGAAAAAAAAATCAACTTGAAACGTTCCTTTTGGTCTTTGTTTCTTTTATTTTTCATGCTGTATCTTCCAAAAGTTTTCTTTTTCTTTTATACATATCTCAGCTTTTCTTTGATTGTTTTCTTTTGCTGGTTTTTAAGCATAACTTCCATAAAAGCAATCCAGAGTTTTCTCTTTCGAAAATGCATTTCTAGAATACCAGAGTAAGGACGAAGGAATTCGACACATTTCCAGATTTTGCTCATCTCTATGCCACTTTTAAGTTCAGCAGCTGATTTTGTATTTGAAAAATGTTAGCCACAGAATATGTTGAACTAGAAAAAGAACAAAATTATCCATTTCAATGCAAGAAGGATGCAATTCCAGAACAAAAAGCATAGAATCGTAAAGTGCAATGTTAAGCATAAACGGCGAAAAAAATCATTTTTAAAATTCGTCCCTCAGTCGTTTAAGCGATGAAGAATAATTCTACATCTCTAAAGATAATTCTTACGCATACATATTTTTTTCAACGAAATGAAATGTCTTTGGCTGTCATCTGTCGATAGACATAAATATTTCAAATGTCTTCCTTCTATCTAAAAGAAGAAGTGTAAGAGTGAGCAATTTACTGCAGAAAGGTTTTAGATTTCCGCAACAAATCCATTTTCCGGTATTTTTTCAAGATTGGTTTGTGTATATGAGTACAATTTCTAATCTCCTTTTCTCAATCTCAATTGCTGCTTAAACAAAAATATAAATAAACTCATTGGAAACACCAAGTCCTGCAGTTGATGACAGTTTCAAATTTTATATATTCATCTCCATTTAGTTTAATTATAAATATTAATATTATATATATATATATATATATAATTATAGTCTAATTATATTTATTATGTGTTATTGAAATTTTTTTAATTTTACCATAATTAATAATCTTTAATTTTGCTATTACCAAAATAGCTGACACATTCGACCTCATTTTCTATGTACTCAAGATATTTTTGAGGTTTTTGAAAATGCTTATATCTATAAAATATTCTTTAAAGGCGGAATGAATTCCGTGAGTGTGCGACGCTTTTCCACATTAAATTGTGAACATGGTAACTCTTGTAGATGCGATCGGATTTCATTGGCCAAGGAATGTGTTGTAGGAAGGGTGATAGTCTTGGGGTATTCGTAGCTGGCTGATCCATTTCAAAAGGGAAGAAATAGGTGGGGAAAGGGGATTGAAATTTCAATTCTTCTATAATGCCTTAACTTTTGTAAATACATTAGAACCTCACTTAATGAGCACCTCTCATATCGAGTAATTCGCATAACTAGTAAAAAAAATTGTACAAAAAGTCACTCGCTTAACGAGCGACGTTTCGCATAACAAGTGAAGGGGAGAGTTGAAGTCCCAGGTTGTGAGCCTGCTTCATCAGTCCGCGGTCAGCACTCATTACCCTAGCATTGCTTGGTAGCTCGTGATCACGCATTTTTCAAAACTTATGTTCAGACTTATCATTGAAGCGACCAATAAGCCATCATGAGACCATAGAGGGACGAGTCTTACTCACATAGAATTTCGGAAATATTACTTCCACATTGTTGCCTGCCCCATGATGATCGAAAATACGTGAGACGGTGTCACCAAGAGAACCATCACTTCTGCTTGGAAGAACCTCTGGCCGGAAAACGTTGTTGAATGTGTCGTTGAGGGGTTTGAGATAGTATCTGTGGAATTTGGAATCATTGGCAAAGATCATTGGACTGTATGTGAAAAATGATATCGATGAGCTTCAGGAAGACCACAGTCAAAAGTGGGACACTGAAGAGCTTACGGAGTCACATTGTTTCTTCACTTCTTGTTCGACAGCAAGAAGTTATGGATGAGAGTTTGTTGGAGGAGGTAACAACAAAGCAATAATCTTCTGGGCAATACAAGAAATGCTTAAAGCATGGGGAACTTTCGCATCGTATATTGAAAAGCATCACCCTATTAAAGCATTGGCTTTTCCCGTGTCAAATTTATTTAATGATAATGCTCTGTCCCATTTTCGTCAAATGGAGTGTCAGAAAAAACAAAAGTCTCTAGACAGATTTCTAGTGAAAAAAATTAGTTATGTAACATGAATAATAAACTAATAATTTAGACTTTTTTCTCCAAATCGAATTCATATTCCAGTTTGATTCATTCCGAGATAGAGGGATAGATGAAGATTATTCACGCTCCTTAACGATGTTATGTATAAGTTTCTTTCAACAAACTCTATACATAAGATTTGTTAATTTTCTTTTTCGGAATGGAACGTATTATCGTATTTTACATTAATTTATATGGGAAATATTGTTTCGCTTAACGAGTATTTTTCATTACCAGTAAGATCTCGGGACCAATTATGATCGTTACGAGAAAGTTCCACTGTATAAAGATTATTGAAATTATGCGAATAATTACCTTCTTTGGGACACCCTGTAGAGTGAAGTAACACTGTTGGACGTCAGGGACAAATGAACATTGTACAGGTATGGATGGTATATTTCGATGCCAAATAAATCCTTACTAAAAAATAATTTTCCCTTATGTTCAATTATTTTCGAAATTTTAATCCTGACATTCTTCTAAGTGGCATTGTAGATGGTTTCATCGAATAATACACTGTAGACACTGCACGATAACACTTTTATAGTTAGGGTTTATTAAAAATAACGAGGCGAGAAAAACTTTTAGTAGACATTCTTTGTGTATGGTCTTTCACATTGCTTCTTTACAAGCCTTTCTTATAATACATAAAAGAGGCTGTGGTGGCCTAGTGGCAAGGCTTCGATCCCGGGACCGGAGGCTAGAAAACCGATTCCACCGAAAATCCGCTTATGCATGGGGCCCGTTGCACGCCAAATCATACGCAGTGACCAAACGCCCTCCCGCTGGAAGCCTAGAGAAGGGGGCGCCAGCTCAGGCGTCGCCCGCGGTTGAAAATTACGAGGTCGGTCCCTAAATAGCCCTCGTGTTGCTTCAAAACTGGACGTTAATATTACCTAACCTAACCTATAATATATGTGTATATAAAACTGTTCATGGTTGGTTGGTTGTGTTGGGCTTTTTGGCGCAAGAGCCATGAAGTTGACCATACTGCGCCAGAAAAATTGTAAAATCATTTCAAATTAACAAATCAAAGATTGCCATATGTAAACAAAACGATATAAAAGGTGAAAAGTTAAAACTGAACAATGCTTAAATAAGAGAATAAAAACCGATTGCTTTCAAAAATGCAAAAAGATGAACATGTGGGGTTTCTCCAAGTAATGTAGGGAGTGAAATTGTAGTAGTATTAAAAAAGCGTAAACGCTGCGAGTTAAAATTTGAGCATTCTGATAAAATGTGATGAACAGACATAGTACAGTTGCATTGTGAGCACATCGGTACTTGTTCTCCGAGCAACAAGTGACGGTGAGTAAATCTTGTATGCCCTACACGTAGCCGAGTTAAAATAGTATCAGCCTTTCTGTTCAAAAAACTGTTCTTGAAAATTGAACAATTATCGATAGTCGTTAATAAATGACAATAAATAAGTTACTATAAGCTGAAATTGCTTATCCTTTCATGGGCTTTCTTAAATTCTTTTGTCATTTATTACTCGTTGACAAACTAACATCTGTATAAAATATAATAAACAGAATATTTATGAAATTGAAAGTATATATTTATATAACTTAAAATTTTTTGCCGTTTGTTTTTTTCTTCTGTTTCTAAAAGGAAACTGAAATAGACCTTAGTTTATATTTTTTGAATTTCAAACTAAACTTGGTTTGAATAATATATCAATAAATCCCTATAGAATGATGTATTAATAATACATCATGCAGTGAGTTAGATCATTCAAATATAATACCATCTGAAAAATTCCCAAATGCTTTTAATTGCGAGACTAAGAGACTGAAGCTAAGAACACAAACACAATATTCCATTAATATATTATAAAATGTCACAACTTTGAATAAATAGAAGATGCTAGGTCTTTGAAAGTAAGTAAATGTATAATTATAATATCTCCCGAGGAACATCAAATTACTCGTGAATCCATGGTATTCAATGATAATGTTATATCTCTGGCGAATATGTGTCTCAAAATGCTTCAAGAGGATTCTCTTGAGACTTCTACGGACATTGAATTTAATGAGCATGTGTATGATTTTAACGACTTGCATTTCATAACATTACAAATGCAAGAGATTTAAAATCATTCACCGTGTCTTACGGAAATATTTATAATTATGCAACATCATTGATAGAATGTAATAAAATAAAAGTGTTTTAAAAGATTTATGTAGAATGTGGCTCAAAATAATGACGCATCTTTGAAAGTATGACGCAGGTGGTTAAATTGAAAGCTCTTGGGCGTTTTAAGTTTACTCTTATTTAGACAGTGACAAAACATGACAAATATACATGAGGAATGGAAATGAATGAATTTCTTTGTCTAACTTTGCCTGATAAGTATTGAGCTAAAATTCAAAGGAATTTCAAGATGAAAATCTATTCCGAGTTTCTTATAGAATTGATAATTTTAAACATATTTAACATGTAATACAGTTGGAATTAGCTTATTTTATATTACTTAAAATTAATCTCCCATATTTGTTTAATACACATTTCCTAATTCGACACAGATTATAATCTATTGCTGCAATATTTTTTCTTCTTTATTTTTTTATCATGATTGAACATAAACAAAGTCATTCGTAGAACATACATGTATTGATGTAAATTGAGTTAAATATCTTTTATTTTGTTCCTGAAATGAAACTTATAATCTCCAGAATTGAATCTTTAACATGAATTATGTTTGGTAACTTCTTTGAGGAACTGTTCTAAATTTAATAGCATCTACACTTGCTTTATTTAGTCATGCGTCTAAGTTTTCATATTATATAATTTCTTAAAATTCTTGATTTCGTACTAAATCTTATTTTCCAATGAAATTAATCATACTGTCTTTTATGGAAATGATTTCAAATATAGAAGATAAATATTACTGCGAAACTTAAACTCAGTCTGAGTACTTTCATATTTCTTAAATATGATCGTATTTTACTACTTAACGCTTTAGAACTCAGTTTCTAAAGCTTTTGAATACTTTTCTGTCAAAGTTGATCTCTTATATTAATATGAATAAAAAATGAATCAGGTACTTGTTGCATGCATGAATAAAATTATTATAACAAGCGACAATGTATGAGGTGTATACTGTCTATTGCGAACGAAGAATGTCATATGAATGCCAGACAGATAATATATTCGAATTTAATCTAGAGTAAGAAACTTTTCTTATCACTCTAGACATCATAAATTATAAATGCTTCTGAGTCAACTACCCTCCCGCATATTTAAGAATTTATTCACAGCTATGAGATGATATTAAAATTCTGCCTCGCAGCTAGAAAATAAGATGAACTCGAAGAAACCTCCTCGAAAAACATTCAGGCGGCCTTAAAATGAGGTTTTCAAATAACATACACTTAGGTTTTAGTGGTGCTTCAAGTCGGAAGAGGGAGCAAAAAAAATGGCAGCTACCCCACAGGTTATGCATGTGAGCTCGAATAGATTTAAATGAACGCATCTTTCTGTTTTCTTTCCTCTACATGGTCCATTAATATACATGAAAATTTAAGTATAAAATAAACCTCTCTGGAAAATTCTCATTTACATTCTTAAAGAAAAACGTGGCGGAAAATTTTTCTTCCGTGGAGGACATCGTTGCTCTTCACTGTCGTTTCTCGTGAAATCGGCTAAGAGGAAAGAAGTGTAGCAGTTAATGGATTAAAAGACTAGTTTTGTCAAGAAAGAAGAGGTTTAGAGTTAGTGGAAGCAGTAATTTTAAATGTAGAGACTTTTTAATTTCTTTAACTTATTGTTTCTTTAATTTTCCTTAACTAATTTACAAATAAATTTAATAAGGCTAATAAAAATTTCATACTTAAGTGATTGAATTATGTTCCTTTTAAAAGTACTTCTAAATTCTGCTTGAGAGAAATGGGCCATATTGAAGACCTCTTAAATTTTAATTTTTCTCAGAAGAAATGTGGAAAAAGAAAAATGTAATTGCATTTTGTGAATTATTATTGAAAGATGTTTTCAAATTGCTCGTTTTCTTCCCAGAAAAATTTAAATCTTTTAGATTTGGACTATTGTGCTGGAAAGTCTCCGGAATAAACTTTAACCAGAGATGGAATAAAACTCATGCTACTTATTCAGAAACAAAGAAAAAATATTTAATTAAATATAGGACTCACAGCAGTTGGGGTGAATTATGAGCACTCAATGAAATAACATAATCCATTAATCGGTTTACAAAAATGAAAGAAATTAAGATGAAAAGGAAAATGACCATACTTATTATCTTCAGATTAGACAAATTTGAATTTAGCTTTTTCAATTAAGAATGAAATGTGACTTGCTGCTTTCTTTCTTTCAGGAACAGATTGGAAACACCTGATGCATTTTAAATTCTGCATTTCTGTAAATGAAATACCAATAATGTCAAAAAGTATCCCTGAGAGTCATAGTAGTAAGCAGGTCATCAGCAATCCGTTGTAGACAAATTATTTCTGTTCACACAAAGTGTCATTTCCAGATAGTAGAATTGCTTTTTAAAATTGTGAACGTTATCGAAAGATTAGGGAAAAATTCTTACGCGCTTATCAAAGCAAAATAAGGAGTTGTAGGGACGATTAATATACAGAAGAAACCGTGGTAAGAAGTCGATTACTTTTTCAATCGCAACCATTACTGATGGCTACTTTCATTGGCGATTCAACTTAGTGTTCGAAATTGACTTCATCGTATTTGTTCGAATGCTTTGCCTACAGACAGAATGTTTTTATTTATTTAACATCGAATCATTGCATCATCTACCGTGATACCATGAGTCGATGATTCCCAAAGATTCCAAGAGATCATCTCAGAGTAAAATAAATTTAATGGATATCAGACGAGGCCCTTTAGTATGCGGCCTTACAATAGACGCATTCTCTTTTGGTGAACATAAAATTTGGAGTGAGTTTGCATTTCTAATGAAAGTGTACAACTTTGAGAAATTGAAGTGATGGTCTGGGCTGTTGTTTCCTTTATTGGAATACATCATTCAGTGGAGTACATCATTATAAATGGGTGACTGACTGCTCGGTTATTTAGGGATGAGCTATTGACATATTTTGTTATCCCTTACGTTATAACAACCACGGTTGATTTCTTTCGCATTAAACACAATTCCAGGGTATACCATGCTCGCTTCTTCATGACACAATTTTTTACCAAGGAATCTTTTCAGTGGAGTTACCAATATGCTCTGATGACATAAAAACTTCATGAATCTATTCATTGCCTTTGAGAAAGTCTATAAAAATGGTCTTCTGATATCCTATTACTCTCAGAACGGTTTCAACATCTGAAAACTGCTCCGTTGCAGTAGTGAGGGATAATCTACTAATCCCTCCTCGATAACCACATCGAATTTTTGCTTAATAAGTGTATAAGAGTGTATAAAATATATAGGTACTCGCTTCATATGTTGGTTATCCACAATACACTTTCGAACTTTCAAATGAATCTTAAACTGCAAATAATTGAAAACATAAAAAAAGAAAAATACAGAAGAAACCTAAGAAGTAAACAATAGCGATAACAATAGACCTTTTGCGCGCCAATGCAGCAGCATCCAGTGATTGCATCAACAATATTGCCCAAAATTAACTAACAAAATGCTACAGAATTTTATAACAAAAAAAATCATGCTTTAATAATTAAAATAATAAAAATACACGAAAGAAAATAATTAGAATGCAAGAGGAATCGAATGGCGAACGTTTTTAAAGGCCACTCGCCATCTGAGTTCTATTAGCACGTTTATTGTCATGCTAGCAGAAGCATCAGATACCCGGCAATGTTTTCGTAGGGGGTAATGTATGTTTCTAATAATGTAATGTATCTAATGTATGTTTTTTACAGATAACCCCTGAAGAAAAGTAATGGGAATAGATTTATAGATTGTGGTGGCCACTCTACTCTACCACATAAGAATAAATACCGTATCGAATGCATATAACTGTTTTTCTCGTTGTTTAACCCTTTGAACGGCAAAAATATTTAAGCTGAATGCTTTGAAAACGGCCTCTCTGTAGCTAAATGGTGAACCCAAATGTTTTGGAGCCGGTTTTCGGGTAATAAACAGAGAGCAACTTACTACGCTGAAACCGGTTTAAGAGTAATAATCGAAGAACGACTTTCTGCGACAGAGCCGGTTTTAGAATAGTCATCAGAGAGCGACTTTCTACGTTTGAGCCGGTTGAAGGGTTAATGGGAGAAAAGGGCACGATTCTTTTTAATTTCCGTGCCATATAGGCACCTTACTTATAGAGTATAGTAAATTTGTTATAACGTGTTCAGTGGCATAATAATTTTGAGAATTCGAATTTAATACCGGAAAGCAACTTCAGTGAGTGTTACAAGTTTCCTCATAGGGCAGAACCATTCTACCTAGAGACTATGTTCTTGGCTATAGCTTTCTTTGTTCAGCATTTATTTGTTGGAAAAGGAATTTAAATAATCAGCCTGTAGAATTTCAATGAAAATCATACAGTAAATACATAGAGAAAATATTAAGCATAAATTTATTTATCCTCCATATATTATGACATCATTTTTACTTCATTTAAAACGTGATTCAACGTAGGTAATGGCGTATAATGCCAAATACCTTGGCATCTGAAATTAGTAATAAATTTTAAAGTTTAACGTGCGATCTTCCATTTCTTAAGCCTAAATTTACTTAACCGCTTAACTTAACAGCCCGAGAATACTCGTGCATCGAATTATCGAAATTTTAGTCTTATAAACTAAAATTGAATCATTAATTAGCTTTATAATTTGACACAAAAAATATGTAGGATCCATAAACATCTTAAGTATCCTATGCCTTCTTAGATGAATGAAAACGACGGCCCCTTTCCAAAACAGGAGGGGTCATCTTATTAGATAGAAAAGAAAACTATTCAGTTAAGTGGTTAATGTTTCAACCATTTCTAGTCGAAAAGCTGTTATAGTCTCATACTTTAACAATTTATTGTTAAAGTATGAGATTCAGATACATTTTTAAGATTATGTGATTATCATGTATTGCTGTATTTTACATCTGACAGATTTTCCTTTTTATTTTGATTACATCGAAAATCAAATCAATGACTTTTCATAAACACTGTTTCACAAATTCTTACAGATTCATAATATCAATGCATTTCTTGAAATTCATTAATTCTCTGAAGTTCGCTTCGAACATTGTTTAGCAGGTTGCAAAGCGACCGACATCTGTTGCTTATCCCACAGTGCTATCAAGAGACATTTGATGATCGAATGGCAAAATTCGAAAGTCAAGAACCAATTAAAGTTGGGCGTAGAGGTAACCAATGAGATACTTTATTATCTAATTTCGTTGTCATGAGGAATTATGCAAAATGCAGAAAAAAATATACAAGTAAGAATTGTTTATTTTACAAGATTAGTGCAGATTTCGGAATTAACTGAGAGATTACTTGTGATGCTAGGCATTTGAATATCAGGATGATTTTTATCAATATTCATGAGTATCAGATGTTACTCTAGCTTGTAATATTTGTTTGAAAGATTGTAATTAAACATAAAATTGAGATTTTAAAATACCTTACACTTATTCATAATCTATTTATTGACATTTATATTTCACACAAATATTAAACAAAGCAAAGAATAAAATCATATTCATTTGATGTAATTAATCTACTTCTTCATTCTGTTTAAGAGGGTACTTAAAGTATTAATTCAGAAAGAAATTTGAGAAAGATTCCAATATACATTTTTTCATTAATATCGCCTTAATTTTGTGTTAGATTATATAAAATATTTAATATTTTTTTTTTAATTCAAAAAGTATGTTTCATATAAGCTGAATTTCAACTACAATAAGAATTTCTAAATAAGAAATTGTTGCGAATTTTGTAAGAAATTGCTTACTTAACCCACAAAAATAATTTAAATAATTTAATCTAAATGTCCCTTTAAAATTTTTTTGAAAGTCAATCAGCCTCATCAATATATGTTTTACGATCGCCGATCAAATCCGATTTAGCTATTTCTACCATAAATACAAAAATACCTAGATAGGATGGAGAAACATATATCAACTTGTGAGTATACCCACAGGTTTTGAACGTGCATCTGTAAGACAATTTCTTAATCAAGAGGCGTCTGATTCGTACAGCCTCGTCCACTCCATATTTCTAAGATTAGATAGAGAAATTTAACCTAAGTAAGTATTCTAGGTTCTAATAAACTTTGCATGAGATTTTACTCGGGTAAGTGAACGGATATGGACTTTTAATTCATTCAATAATGATAAAAACGCAAATTTTCAACTATATATATACATTTAAACTAAACTGGGGTCATATTTAGAAGTTTCATTACAGTGAGTTGCGATACGATCGCCAATTTCATGCTATGATTAGGGGAGCTTATCTTTTTTGCTTAAGGCGTCTACATCGTCTCATTCTACCCTGTTGTTTGAGTGGGGGCAGACGTCTATTGCCCTAGTTAGCCCTTCAGAACAGGCACCCATTTTTGGAACATTAAATTACGAGCAGGGTCATTCTGATCCCAAATAGTTAGGCAATGACTCCTCATTATATTGGCTCCTGTAACAAAAAAAATTGTTTACCTTCTTATATGAGTACTTTTTCACGTATATAAGTCGTACTTCAGGCACAAATGCAATTTTCAGCAAGGTTCATGTATATTTAACTTGTCTCCGTTATATCATAAAAATTCCTGCATTCATTTCTCTTTAATCATTCCATTTATGTTCAATTTATTATACATAAAATTAGTATTTTTCAGCAGAAAACATTTAAATTATATATAAAAAAAATCAAAGTTTTTCATGCAGTTTGCTTCTTCTGCTTTAGCCAAAATGCAAAATCAATCTCAAATTCCAGCAACCTCACAGTGAAACTTTTACTGAATTTAAAACTGAACCACCCCGTTTGCCTGTCTCTGAGGTTCCTTCACCCTCCTTCAAACCCACCATGAAGGTACAGGAAGAAACAATTACAGATCTTGAGAAATTTATAGAATTTTTAACGAAAGCAAAATTTTAAAAAAGACTGAGCATGATGTTCAATAAATTTTCAGAATTAAATGTCCAGAATAATTAAAAATAATTGCACCTGTTTACAAATGGCTATAATTTCCTTGTAAACAACGATGGGAAGAAAAATATGTATAAATTGCAGAAGGAAGCTCAAAGTTTTTTTTTTTTTTGCATGTGAAATAATTTCACTATGTGAACTGTCTTGATTACATGGACAACATCCATAAGGTTTTCTATTTCACGCCTGATGTTGTGAAGCATGTTGTGTCGCGGATTCATTCATACGCATTCGATAGCCACATGCATCTTCTTCATGTGCTTGTTGAATTCTGCTGAACTCAATTATGGTGCTTTCAATTCATTGAGATATTTCGCAGACTCAGTTTTATTACTTGCCTTTCTTGCTATTGTGAATGAACTGAAGGTACGTGTAGAGAATGAACCGAATGGTAGTGAAATGAACTTTGACTGGGATGCTGTCGATTTGACTGAGGATCAGAGCCATCTTATCCAATGAACTAATTGGGCGCAAGGTCGCCATTGATCCAAAGGCGCCTAAAAATTTTAAATATTAATTTTATTTTAATTTTGGACCAAATTATATTTAAAAATTTTTAATGTATTAAAAGTAAAGATGTGATTAGGGGTTGTAAATAGACAGTCTTCAATTTTGTATTGTTAAACGTGTATATATTTGCATGTATATTTAAAAAAATATTCATTCAGAGGCAATTAGGGAGAAAAAAACCTAAATTATGCGTAATATATGCTACTTACAATATGGAAGCTTACTCTTAAAATCCTCTTTGGAAGAGACGCCGATTTGCAAAATTGTAAAGCGTTAGCTCTCTGACTACTAAGAGTTCTCAAAATCTGAACACAGTTGCATACGGTGGTTTGTTTACTAATTGATCTATGGAATGGATTCGTCTGCCCCGTTCCCCCTTTTCTCCTCCCTACGGGTGGTGGGATATATGAATGACAGGTCTTTGATCTCTTATTTCGCGCAACTGCCTTCTCCCCCCTTTCAGAACAGCAACCGGCCGAAATCCGCCCCACTAGTATAAAAGTTGCATGGCCGGTTATGGCCGACTTAGGAGTCAGAGTGTTATTCTGAGAACAGGTTTACTTATTTTATTTATTTATTTGCTCATCAATTATTGTATTAGGTAGGTATTTTCTTTGGTCCACAGGTTCTCAGATTCTTAGTTACGGTTCTAATGGTGCGCCAAATTACTGTAGCGCAGGGCATTCTAACTTGTTAAGACGGCCCGTCCAATGGACATTTTTTATGCTCGTGAAAATAAATTTAAGCCTTCTTTTGTATTTAGTTAAAATTAATTCTTCCTACCGTTGTTTACATGTAAGTTACAGAAAGCAGTTATGATACCTAGATAATCATAACAGTAGGCGTGATGCATTTGAACGGCAATTGCATGTATTTGAATCTGTGATATATTTATTAACAGGGTTGTGTTTATACGACAATTGAACATAATTTGTAGTGTGTAACTTGTTTTTCTTATATTTTTCCGAACCATGTACCTCCCATTTTAGTTAATTTGTAAGCCAAATTTAATGTTTTGCTTTTTTTCTTATTTTATGTTTAAAATATAAAATAATCGTGATAAAGTCTTGTAAAGAGCCCTAACACAGATTTTAATTCATTTAATGCTTCCTTAAAATTATGGAACATTAAATGAATGATTTAACACTATTTCTTATTTTGAATGCTGATTTTAATACAACTAATATTATATAGAGCATTCTCAAATTTAAAATACTTGATTTATGTGCTCAGTCATGTGACATCCACATCGTGACTGGTGTGTGTATCAAATATGCAATAACAATTGATGTTCCATGAAAAAATAGGTAAAGACAAGTCGGTTGATTATTATGCATGAACAAGATTGCTTGCACCGTTTTTTATTCAAATAATCACATGAAAATGAGAAAAAGAGCATTCTTCCGAAAAAAGGAATACCGGGAAGCTACCACATACGCCCCGCACTCAAAAACACGTCATTTGAATACCAAAATGAATACAACACTTGCATACAAAACGAATAAAATACTGCTTGGCTCTGGTATTCTTGATCTTTACTCTTCATCCAAGCGGACGTGTTACGAAATATGTAGCGATGTTCCTTAGATATCTCGGAAAATATTTGGCTAGCAGTAGTCAAGGCTAGACAAGGGGCGACAGGCTGTCTCAGTACGCCGCTAGCACTGTCTGCCAACTGAGCGGACTGAGCCATCCATCAAGTCGAGTGTGTTCAAGTTGGAGCACTTCCAGATTTCACTTCGGGTTTTTTAATACTCAGCGCAGCCAGTAAACAAAATTCAGCTGGTGCTAGACATAAAGCTTGGCCGCTTTATTCTTGATTTTGCAAGAGTGTTTGTTGACTGTGAGAATTGTATTTTGGTCCAAAATCAGGCTGACAGAATTATTCCTACTTTGAATAATTCAGTGAATTCCCAGCATAGCAAGAAGCGATGGATTTCGGCAGTTTGGGAAAATTTTGAAATAAGATTCTGGTCGCTGTCTTCAAAAATACACCTGCTCAACTTACTTAATTCTGAAAAAAATGGAATGCAATTTTGTATCTTTTGCCTGCGTTTTGGGAAGAATAAACTATTGTTTAAATTCATATTTTATTAAGCATAAAGTATTAAGTGTTAAATTTTATATATTATTAAGCATATTACGAAATGGTAATGTATACACAAATCACCTCGGTCTGTAGCATTCTTCGTTCGATGTGACTGAGTGACGGTCGCTGCAATAGCTCGAGTGCTGAGACCAGAGTCGTATTGGCCATCACCGGCCATGGCCCGACCCCTTCCGCAGGAGGCAGTCACTATCACCGACAGAGCCATTATTGTACCCTACAGAGGAGCGAGACACCACTTACGTATCCGGAGGTTCCTCATCCACGTACTCATGATGACCTCTAGTGGTACTCACGAAATGGTAAATTGAAATTCGTCTTCACGCCCACCACAAATTTTTATATACCACAGCACGTTTTAAATTTTACAAAATAATTGCATCCGAGACCATCAATTCATTTTGTCAAATGTTTGTGACATAATTTTTCAAAATAGCCAAGATTTGCATACATTATTTGTGCACGTCTTGCATAAAAAAAATAATGCCATTAAAATTCATACATTCTTGAATACTCCATTTAAATTGAATTTAATTTACAAATTTAATGCTATTACCCTTTTTTAAATGGATTGAGAAAAGCTATAACTGATAGCAAAACACTCACTGAGGCCACACTGTAAAAAACCGTTGGTGTATTAATTAAAGTATTTAAAAAATAATTAAATATATAGTAGTTAGGTATCTTTCATAGAAAAAAGAATAGATGCATTCACAGAATTTAAAATTTACAAATGGTTTTGTATTTTTTTAATTGTAGGAACATCAGTCATACGCTTCATTATTTAGTTTTGTGAGTGAACATACATAAGTCATTGAAAAGGTTTGCAACTTTTACACTATACAAGTACGGAATGTAGTCAATAAATATTTAATAAGTTTCAATTTCATTGAAAATTTTTTAAAAATGACAAAAATATTTGTTGAAGAGTTATCGTGAAGAAAATTGCGAAGATTTAGTTTATTTATATTAACGTGCCGTTCTGAAACAACGCGAGGGATATATTAGAATGGACCTCGTACTTTTGAACCGCGGTCAGATGACGAGGACGGAGCCGCAACTGTGCTCCCTCTCCAAGATTTAGCATGCAACAGGCCACATACATGGCGGAATTGCAGTAAAATCGGGTTTCGAACCTGAAACCATCCGCCCTGAAGACGAGACCTTGCCACTAGGCAATCGTGGCCCCAAAAAATTACAAAATATATTCTGGAATTAACAAAAAGTAAAATGTTATTTCTTTAGAGATCTTAAAGGTAGTAATAGGATGAATATTAAATGATTTGGATGACGCAATTGGTACGTATCACGTAAATCAATTGACTTCATTGTATTCAACAATACTGAGCAACGCCAAAATGCAAATATTTTAATTTAATATCAGATGTATAGTGTGAAAAACGAATGTAGTCTAAAATTCTTCATCAAATATGTTTGCTATTTTGATTGCATTAATTATAAACATGGTTTCTTTTTAAACTCTCTCACACCGAGCGAAGCGGTCCCGGGCGGTCTAATAAATTTCCCTTAACAGCGACGAAGGCCGGTCTGAAGCGGTTGGCATCTTTTGAGGGAAGGTGAGGTTCTGAAATCGCTTAGGAGATAAGCGCGGTAGGGGTCCAATAATCCTTGACAACCGCAGCCCATTTCCGTGCACCTTAAGAGATGGTTATAGCAGAGGGTGGGGTGGTGGGGTAAATGACCACCCAGGTTGGAAGAGTACAATTTGTGTCGCTTCCTGCCAAAAACTCCCTGTTTTAAAGGGGATAGAAGAAAAAAGTCGCCTCGGAATTCAAGAGTTAATATAAATCAAATTTTTAATTCAATAAGATAGAAAATGATAAAGTAGTTTTAAATTTTAAAATATCAGCAATACTAATTTCATCCTAAATGCAAATATTTTTTACAAGTTTAATGTTATATTTTTAGAGGATTTAGACCATTTCGCAACTTGTATTTCTTAGTTAGTCCAAAGAAATTTGAAAATATAATATTAAAGAAATTCCACTTTGAAATGAAAGAGAAATTCATAAAAACATAAGAAGTATTTCAATTTCTTTAAATTCGAATTATTGCTATTTAGAATTTTACAGATTTCAGTAAGTACAAAACATGAAAAAAAGTATAGACAGAATTTTAATTTGTTTATATTTAAAAATTTTAAAGTGGAGAATTTTGAAAATTACAAAAAAAGTGTTCACACAGAAGAACATAAAATATTTAAACGAAAAGTGAAATGATAACCTTCATATGCAGGTATTTCTTAAAACTAAAGCATTTTTGCGATTTACTTAAATAGATTTAAAATGTCCGTAACACAGCGTAGGATGACGAACAAAATTAAAGAAAAACGTTTCCTAGAAATCCATCGTAATGTTCGATCGTTTGAAAGAAACATGTTCGTTAACTGCGAATATTTCTCGAGAAGTAAGTCTTGAATTCATGAAAAAATATCAGAAAATACTTATAAAAAGGATATTTTTTTTGCACTTAAAACTTGATTTTAAAAATTAATGTTCACTCTTCTGAAATATTTAAATTAAGATTTTTTTTTATTCTCAATGAATATTTATAAACCTTTTAGAATTTTATGCATCTTATTTTCAATCAAAGGCAGAGTCATCATTAATGTTCGTTCTTTTCACTTAAAATAGCGACATTAAAAAAATAACTTAAAATACAATCTAATTAGTGTGTTATATTTAACGAAGAGATTTTTAAGAGCTACTGCATAAATCTAAACATCATTGCTATGCAGCAAACTCGCGACTGTCGGGCCTAAAAAAATACCTTTCGGTAAGCCTGAAGACAAATGTAGATTTATTTTTGCATATATTTTGGTTAATAAAATGCCTGCAATCCTCATTTAGCAATCAGGTATTGAAATCGATTGATAAGAGCAACAAAACTTAAATGTATCTGCGAATAGGGAAAAACTAATGTTACGAAAAATAAAATATGTCAAAATGCATGTGTTTGTTTGCCAGTGATTGGGGGAATTTTATTAACATTTCAAGTATTCCCACCTCGGGAACCACAAGTTCATAATGAAAAAAATATAATTTAATTAGTATGCTATATTTAACGACGAGATTTTTAAGAGCTACTGCATAAATCTAAAAATCATTGCTATTCAGCAGACTCGTGATTGTCGGGCCTAAAAAAATACATTTCGGTAAGCCTGAAGACAAATGTAGTTTTATTTTTTATATATATTTTGGTTAATAAAATGTCTGCAATCCTCATACATGAACAATCAAGTATTGAAGTCGATTGATAAGAGCAACAAAACTTAAATGCATCTGGTAAGAGGGAAAAAAAAAACTAAAGTTACGAAAAAGAAAATACGGCCAAATGTATGTGTTTGTTTGGCTTTGATTGGGCGAATTTCTTTGTCACTTCAAGTATTCCCATTTGGGGGTACTACAAGTTCAAGATGAGAAGCCGCCGGAAAAGTAGTCTAATAAGTAGTTTTCGCTCCTGATTGTGGGTACAATGATGGTGAGGATTGAGTTGCCTATCACTGATGATGATACGTACCTCATTCGGGAGGGCCCGGCACACGGCCGATGTTGGTCTTTAGGTCTACAAGTTTTGTTTTCAAATATGTCAAAATGTATGTGTTTGTTTGGCAATGTTTGGGAGAAATACTTTATCACTTCAAGTATTCCCTCCTGGGGGTACCACAAGTTCAAGATGAGAAGCCGCCGGAAAAGTAGTCTAATAAGTAGTTTTCGCTCCTGATTGTGGGTACAATGATGTTGAGGATTGAGTTACCTATCACCAATGATGATACGTACCTCATTCGGGAGGGCCCGGCACACGGCCGGTGTTGGCCTTTAGGTCTACAGGCTTTGCATCCAAATATGTCAAAATGTATGTGTTTGTTTAGCAATGATTGGGAGAAATGCTTTATCACTTCAAGTATTCCCACCTGGAGGTATCACAAGTTCAAGATGAGAAGCCGCCGGATAAGTAGTCTAATAAGTAGTTTTCGCTCCTGATTGTGGGTACAATGATGTTGAGGATTGAGTTACCTATTACCGATTATGAGACGTACTTCCTTCGGGAAAGGCCGGGACACGGCCGGTGTTGGCCTTTAGGTCTCCAAGCTTTGTATCCGAGATCTTGTAGGATATTTCCAACTGAGAACGCTAGGGTAGGGTGGGGGATAACTCTCTTCGAGGTTATCAGTACAAGTAAAATGCTTATTATATATCTGGAAACGAAATGCATGATTTTCATTAATTTCGTACAGACAAGAGGTTTATTTATTTATTAAAGTATATATTGAATATTATGTAAATAGAAAATTGTTTATTCCTGTATGGCATAATAATTTGCGGAAATTAATGTACTGCTTCCATTATAATATAATAATAGTTTAAAGCATAGAAAAGGTACTCTTCCCATAATGTTAATATGTTACCAAACGAATGTAACGCATATAAAATAAGTGTTGTTAGTTTTAAAAGTTATAAATTGCTGTAATTTAAAATAAAGTTGTTTTAATTAACAAACAACAATATGGCTAATCCTGAAACTCAATGATCATCGGGACTGTTGGTGTATCAAAGGCTACGATTCGTAGAAGAATTTAGGAAACATGAACAATGGTTCATTGCGAAGCGAAAAACAAACCAGCACTGAGCCACATCACAAATCACAAAGAATGTTATGGACTCAAAATCATGTCATATGGACCGAAACGGCAATCAGTGATATTTGGCGATGACAAAAAGTGGAATTTGTATGGTCCAGATGACTGGGCATCGTAATGGCATAACTTTCGCAAGGAACCTCGGTGTTTTTTCAGTCGCGGACCAGGTGGTGGCTCGGTGATGACATGAGGGGCCTTTTGCTACAATGTAAAAGTCTATCTGCATTTTACCAGTTGTCGCCAAACATCAACATTGGAGTATAACAAAACAAAAACATTGGAGTATAACCTTCTGCCATTTTCTGAACTTCTAGGTGGCCTTAGTGGGAATTTCAACAAGATAATGCTTCGATTCACACTGCAAACAAACAAAAAATTCAGGTTAATTCTCAGAATCTAAAAGTTGTCCACTGGCCAACATGTAGCCCAGATCTTAACCCAATAGAGAATCTTTGAGGCATCACGTGTCGCAAAATTTATAGCAGTGATAGAACATTTCTCTTCTATAAGTGAACTCAAGAGATCTATTGAGGATGCATTGTACGAAATGGAGCCCCAAACCAGGCAGGATTTATTTTCTGCGATGGAAACTCGTATTCATGAACTAATCAACAAAAATGAATGCATAATCAGGCTTTACATCATGTTTCTTTTTTTTCCTAAACTTTTGAGACAATGTTAATTTAAATTTCTTAATAGCTTGCAATATGCTCAAGTCAACTTTTATTGTTATACTATTGTATATGCATATGTAACGCATTACACTAAAGTCGTGTTAGGAAAATTGATGAAATAATCTGTTTGCATTTGTTCATTGTCTAAACTTTTGCGTCTCGGTATATATACCGTAGACGAATTGAGATAATTAGGATTATTGCAAAGAGCTTGGTAACTTTGCAAACCGCCTGGCAAATTGGAGACAGGCTTATTGCAAAGAGTCTGCAAAATGACCAGGCTCTTTGCAATAAGTCTGATTATCTCAATTCGCCTACGACATTATATATTTCTATATTATTTTATCTTCCCCTTTTATATATATATTCCACTTTTGTTTATTTTCTCTCTTTAAGAACTTTCGTCTTTTTCTTACCGCAGATTTTTTCCTTGACATTTTGTTTTATGAATGTTTATGTTGTATTTGTTGCTTTTACATTTCTGCTATGTTTGTTTCTTATTTTTTTTTTATATATATATATATATATATATATATATATATATATACATATATAAAGTCATATTTTAATATTCAAAGTGAAAATTAACATACATATCTATAATGCAATGCAAAGGTTTAATTTTTTTCTATTAATCTCTAATCTAATACTTCTAGTAATATCATTTTTGTAATCCTAAAACATACTGAGTGTTTAAGCTCGATAACTTTATTACTTTAAAGATAACTAATATCAAAATATTTACGTAAGGTGAATTATAACAAAATTGCTGAGCACTAGGGTTTCTTATCAGAAGCTTTCCTTCACATGTTTGTTAATCTGTTTATATTGGAAAATATTTGCCTTCTCATTTACTTTATAGAGAATTATTTTTACTTTTAAAATAATCCAGGGATGCTTGTATAGATAAGAAGACTTTATAGTTTTATTCAGCTCATTTCAAATACTGAATAGAAACATCGGAAACTAATTTACATTGAAATGCGAGTAGCAGAAGTAAGCTAATAACAAAGTTTTTTTTCTTTTAACACTTAAAAATTGTCTCACAATTGAAATCACTTACTAGTTATTTTATGAAATTAAAAATAATTTAC
The DNA here is from genome assembly GCA_013235015.1 of Araneus ventricosus. Classification (NCBI taxonomy): domain Eukaryota; kingdom Metazoa; phylum Arthropoda; class Arachnida; order Araneae; family Araneidae; genus Araneus; species Araneus ventricosus. The sequence continues at coordinate 239,642 of BGPR01000681.1, forward strand.
TTAACTATTAATCTCTTTGAAAGTGAACAAGACATTCATAAATTTATTAGGGGACGGATTCGTTATATATAAATGTATTTTAGCAGCGTTTTTCGTATTGCATCTTGAACTTTTAGTTGATGAAATATAAGATAACTGAAGGCTATTTATATAATCGTAGAACTTTCTTAAATTTGCTTAGATAATTTAGGGATGACTTTTTAATGCAAAGACAAAAAATAATCTCTTTTTTTTGAAAAATAAACGGATGAAAAGTCTTGATTTAAAGAAATATAATTTTTCAGTTAAACTGGGTAAACAGATAATAAAGAAACGGATTTTACAAAATATAAAAAGCATACTTTTTCTTCCCTTATCTTATCTAAATGGAAACCAACGTCTTAAATTCCTTTTTAAATTAAATTATTGAAGATACTTGACTCTACTACTTCAATTGAAAATACTCTGATTTCATATTTTATTTTCGAATCATTTTTCCAAAACGAACTATTGATTATAAGCCCATTTTAAAACAAAGCTTTCATTGATTGACTAAATATATGTTGTCAAGGATAAAGCCAATTAAAGTTCAACTTAGCTTATCAGTATTTTCTAGGATGCTGACTCAAAATTAAATTTTGAACTCTTGTTATTTCACACTAAACTCGGTTTTGAATCTTCTCAAACTACCAGATTCTTTCATGTCATATCAGGAAAGCAAATTTCACGGAAAATTATAAATGACGTCTAGACATTGAGGAACTTGATCACTGATTATCTCTCATTTTGCATGGCTGACTTTCTTTATAAATAAGTTTCGTAAGAAAGCTCGACAAAACGGCTCACGCTGCCTTCGTAAATAAATATTGATAATCGAATCTCCATCAAGTATTCTCTTGCGAGAACAATTTAAGTTTTATCTTGAGGCTTGAGAACTTTCAAACGATTTTAGATGATAAGAGATTCATAAATCTGACTTTAAAAGTGAGAAGCAGTATAGGATTCTATAATTAGTATTTTTTTCGTTAATGAAAGAGCATTAAATAAAAAATGCCACTAAACAAAACCTTACTGGATGTGCAAATATTGTAATGAATTTTAGAACGAATCCAAAAGAATAAAGTTTCAATTATTAACCTCTAATAATGAGTAGACATTTTTTGTGAACTAGGATGAATTCATTTTGAATGAGAACAAATCTAAGACTTTACATTTTTAATAAATTTATCTTAATATAAATGAAAGTCATTGTGGGAATGTATGTGGGTATGTTTCACATCTCCTCCTAAACTATTGCAGCAATTTTAACCATACTTTGCACACATATTATTTAAGACAAGAGGAATATTATTGTCAAATTTTCGAAGTCCGAAAGTCGGTTAATTATAAATTAACCGAAACCGTTTTCACCGTACTAACCTCAGAGCAAATTATCCCCCAAAATATATTTTTATACCATATTAAAGTTCAGAATTTTACATTTTCAGTGATACCAATTTTATATCTGTGAAATGTTTATTTAAACTTTTCTTAATTTTTCAAAATTTATTAAATAAATTATTTCAGCAGACGATTCTTAAATAAAGCAAATTTAATGATTCTTCGTTGCTAGGCAACGGTGATACTTTGAACAAATTCTTTTTTATTTCTGTAAATATTTTATGAAGAAATGAAAGATCACTGTTAACTTTAAAGGCCCAAATGTTAATTAAAATTTTAAATTAAAAATTAAGCAAGATTTCACCTTTTTCTCGTGATATATTCCGAAAGTTTTATGTTACAATAACTATTTTTATACTATATTAAAGTTTAAAAAATATCTTTTCAGTGACACAAATTTCATTTGCGTTCAAAATTGTTGCTCTTATTTCAATAATTAAAAAAAATTCAATTGTGTATAAAATTCACAATTTGTAGCAGTGTATTTTCTATTGCTAGATGACAATAATACTTATGAAGAGCTGTTGCTAGAGCATATATACAAAATTCTGGAAGAATACTAAAGGAATGTTTAAAAACAGACGATTCATATTAACATAACAACCGATGAAATCAAAACAATTGTAAAAACTACATTAACTGTGTAAATCAATTTCTTAAGATTAATTTTGCTTCTGATGAAAGTTTTTACGCAACAACGTTTACAGTTGCCTCAATAACTGATAAACAATTCTTCGAAATTCGTGATACATAATTCTCTATTTGAATAATTGCAGTGGCACCTCGCTTAAAAAGCATAATTCATTCTATAATCTCGCTCGTAATGCGAAACACTTGCTAAGAAAAACCATTTTCCCCATATAAATTAATGTAAAATACGATATTGCGTTCCATGCCGAAATAAATACTCAAAAGAATTTACGTATAACGCAAAAAAGCATTGTTAAAGAGCGCGGATGATCTTCATATTTCCCTCTACCGCGGAATGAAACACACTTGAATGAGAAATCGATTCTTATAAAAAATAATCGAAATAATGAGTTTATTATTTATGACACATGCCTAATTCTTTTATACAAGAAAACTGTTTATAAACATTTGTTTTTGCCGATGCTTCAAAATTTTACGAAAATGTGACACAGAAGCTGTAGAACGCATAGCCACTGCCTTATAATGGTTCTCAGTATACGATTCAAAAGTTACCCATGCTTTCAGCATTTCTCTGATTTTGCAAGAAAATTCTTACTTTGTTTTTACCTGGTCCTCCTATGAAAAACTCTCCTCCACATCTTCTTGCTGTGGAACATAATGCAACTCTATAAGCTCTTACGTAATTATCTCTTGGATGTGCTCTTCCACAAGCCCATGGATATCAATGTTATACACCTCCAGTCCCATACTCTTAGTGAAAGACGCAATCGCACTGACTACAGGATCGTTGACTGTGGGACTTCCCTTATACTCGTCACTTGTTATGCAAAACTTTTTTTCGCAATTTATTTTGCTCGTTATGCAAACTACTCGTTATCAGAGGTGTTCGTTAAGCGAGATTACGCTGTAATTAATTTATATACTACACATGACACTATAAAAGTATATGTATACATTTATTTTATTGTTTTGATTTAGTACTACTTCTGTGAAAGAAATTTAATATAGTGGATGGAAATGTGAAATGAAAAAAAAAATATGTTTTATATAGAAAAAAGCTGAAACTTCCAAAGAGCAGAAAATCCCTACTTTCCGTGCTCTTTCAGTCACATATTTAGACTAATATAGATTACTAGATGATTACCCGGCGTTGCTCGGAATCCATATTTTTTTTTCATATGGCCTCTTCCGCTTTTTTCAATAAATATTGTCACTAACGTTTCCCAACAAACGTAAATATTCTTTCAAATCTAGTCTTTTCATTACCTCATAACATTATGGTTTGAAAGAAGTTTATGGCTGAATCAAGATTGGAGAGCGTATTACGTCAATGATGCGAAATGCATACTGTGAGTGAAGGCAACCCGCGAGCTTGGTGAAAAACTTGGGTAGATAGAACGAATTCATCGATCGAAAATCTTTTAACAATGCAGGAAAAAATAATTAAAATTCAATGAAAAAAGTTATTTCAACCCTTCTTATTTTAAATCAGAGAAAAATGTTCCAGTTATTACCTCAAAAAAATTGAAAAAGATAACAAAATTAGGAAGTCAGATGCAGGAAATTTAAATTTAAGACTGAAATGTTTTCGGGAGAACTGAATACTTTTAAAATAAGTTGAAATAAGTTAAACTGAATAGTTTAAAAACTTTAATAGCTTGAAGTACGGTTCTCCGTTGAGAATAACTGCAGAAAATTTGCGAAAATAAGCAAAAAACGCCGAATTTTCCCTTTTAAATTAAATAAATAAAAACGAAATCGAATTTTAATATAATTTTTTCGGCGCTAAAAACCACTTTTGCTAATTCATCTCTGTGTCAAATTTGGTCGCCGTAAGTCTAACAGTGTTCGCGCGCATAAAGAACCATAAAAACGAACATACATGCATACTTATTCTCCTCTTTTATATAAATATGTATATTATTTTTGAGATATTTTATTACAAATAAGATAGCAATTGTATACCTTTTAGATTGATTTTCTACATCGTTGCACATTTCTATCAATATTTTCCATATTGCGAGTGAATAATCTAATTTCTACGTGAAAGCAGAATTTCATCTCACAAGAGACGAGACGATAGAACAAATTGCTTACATGTACGAAAGAAAAAAAATAGTTTACATTGAATAAAAATATTATCTAAACTATCTATGAATGTTTCTTTTGGTATATAACTAAGAAGAAACTCTCTTTTTCTTTCTTAACGTTTTTAAGCTTAAAATGTAAAATTTTAGATTTTTCTGTTGTTTAGGCGACAGACAAAAAATTTAAAAAATGCTTCCCTAAATATTATATTATTTAAAGAAAATGGATTTATCGACTTTTCTGCCTTATATTGCATTCAGATAAACCAAATAATGTACATAAGACACTTTCAATGAAATATTATGGTAAAAGAAATCCTGGATGTTCAAAAACATATTGGAATGATTAATTATCTCTTTATTAAAAGAGAATCTAAAATTTGAATCATCTGCTATATCTCGAGTTAAGTACGCTGATAAAGATAACTGATTGATTTATTTTATGGCCCTACTCACAAATAACTTAATTGAAAATATAAATCTCCCTTTTATGGATGCATCAGACGGAACGGTATCTGATAAACCATAGAAGAAATATCAAGTATCATTTATTATCATAAAGGATATTGTATTCCTCGTATAAATCAAAATGCATTGTACAGTTTAGTATAATCTTATACCCCGGAATTTGAATGCTCTTTTAGGAAATACATTGTATATTCTTTTGCAAATAAAGTCATTTCAGGACACAATTTTATGATCTGATATCAATGAAGGAGGTTAAAGAAATAAACAAATTCTTCTCTTTAATATTTGTTACATTATTTGTTACATATGCACTCCTCGATTCAAGTAAGGCATTAAAAAACTAATTGAATTTTTTTTTATTAAAATGGATACAATATTGACAAGAGATTTTTTTTTATCATTAATACATAAAATCGGAACTCAGTTTTAGCACTTCATGGTAAATTGTTACTTGAAGTTAAAATTAGGTTATATTATATAATCAACAATTTGACTTATTTCATTGTGGTTCAAGCTTCTACATTCAATTTATTAATATTACTAGCCGCCTTCGGTGACCAGATTGTTTGCCGAGAATATAATTTCAATTGAATCTCTTATGCTTAATTTGATTTTCAGGATTCACTTAATAAAGTGATTTTTAATTTAAAATTATTATAGACTTCTAACACATTTTTTAAAGTGGCCTTGCAACTGTTACGTTCATTGTCTGCATGAATATCTCTAAGGGAGTCCAGTAGCTGTCCTTAATGTAGCATCTAAGTTCATATTGCCAATGGAAGCTTCACTATCCTATTCCTCATGAAAAATATCCATTTTATTTCAATATTAAAATGGTGGGGCATATTTTACGTTCAAGAGCATGTTCGCTACATTAAATGAAACTGATAAAATAATTAAAACATATAATTAAACATTAAGATATTACCTTAGCATGTAATAATGAAAGAGAAACATGCAAATAAATATTTTTTTAAACTATGAAAACGATTTGAATTTCACTGCGACGATGAAAAGCATTCCCAGATAGCATGTACGCTTGCAGAAAGTTTGATTCTTTTTATGTTAGCTTGTCATCACAAACTTGATGCGGCAACTTTGCAGCAAACTTCCTGCAAAGTAATAAAGCATAATCGACCAACCCACTTCCAAAACAAGTTTGCTATGAAGTTGTTTTGACAAGTTTCACACCACGATTGCAAAACAAGCTTACTGCAAAGGTGATACAGCACACTTACAGATAATCTTTGTCTCTGTTTTACAAAACATGCTTTTTTCAGATTTTTAATAGCACCTCCTAGAACGTCCTTCTTTCTTTGAATTAAATAAATCAATGATAATTTCTAGAAAAAACTAACTTTTTTATAAAAAAAAATTGAAAAATTCTCCATCTTTTTACAAAACATACAACTCGTATTTTAAAGAAAACTATATCACCTTTTTCTTAATATTGAAATTTTAACGTTTATAAACAAAATTAAACCTGAAAACACAAATAATTTAATTATGCAATTTTTGGTAATGCTTTCTAAATACACTACTGAAGCATTCCTATCAATTTTATTTTTTGAAATAGAGGGATTTGCATCTAGTATCCGGAGCATTGAAAAATAATCAGACAGAAGCCCGTTACTTTAATTGTTTTGAATATTTTAAATCAAAATAAGCATATCCAGATATATTAAATATCGTGTCTGATTGTTGCATTTTTTGACAATTAGACATTCTATCAATTACCATAGAGAAATACAGTGATAAAATCTATCCGAAATAAACTGCACCATCCCGAAAGAGTATCACATTCAAATTCAAAGTTCGCAATAACACAAGTTTATAAGTAGCACGTGAAATTTAATTTGCATTAATAATGAACTATAAAGCATCCAAATATATAAAGAGGTTATAATAATCCAGGTGCTTTCTTCAGTCGAAAAACACGTAGAAATGATTTAAAATTCTACTAGCGCCAGAGAATTTATTAAAAATCATCAAGTATATTTAGCTTCATGGTTTTAAGAGTGTTACCGCGGGCGATTATGGCCTATTTAATTTTCAAGTCTAACGATGTATTAATTTTAACGCATAATTATTCCAGCATTTTCGAAACGATTTGCTGCTTAATTTTGGTCGATTATGGAATAATTCTACCATGTAGTTAGTAATTAATCACAGCATTATGATACCCGAATTTGAGTTATTGCATTCTAATTTAACCGTGTCCACGCTGCAACCCATTTGCTAATCTCTGAGGCTAACGACAAAAATCGTTTCGGAGCACCCCGTAAGCTGCGTTGCAGAAGACTTTCACTTGTTGCGTGAAGAATTCGAATCCAGGAAATTATTGCACGCCAGTGTACTTAAAATTAATGATACCTTTCACATATAAGATTCTTGAGTCCAGTTGGGTAGATAGGGTTTAATTAGAAAGCCCCCGGTAAAAAGGGTGGGAGAAAGTGAGGGAACGTTGTAAAGGGGGAGAGAGCATGTAAAGAACCGACGGCTCCAAGGTGTTTCCTTACAAAGTATCTTAGGAAAAATTAATGGATAAACTTTCCGTATAATTTATGTTATTTATGTCGCAATTTTGTGTGGATAGGCTCTTATAAATGCAATGAAATTTAAAAGGTGGTATTAATCAAACCATACTGTTTTAATGAGCACTCTCTTGTGAAGGTTAAGTAGTTATGAAGTATTTGTGTGATATTATTTTAATAGTTAAGGAGGTGTTAGTTAGTACCCGTTTATTCATTGAAATTTTGAGAGTAGTGAGCTTATAAGCCTTAGAAAGAGCTTAAACCCATTTTAATCATGCATATGAAATACTTAAAAGTTAATTCGACTCTAATTAATTTGCAAACCTTCCAAGGAAGTCATTTAATAAAATAGGTTAATTAATACATACTTAACGATTCATTTGCATTTTGATTAAACAAAAGATAAAACATGGATATGATATACACTTCTACTGCACTAAAGATTTCTATGAAGCTGTTTATCTGTAGGATTGTTAATTTCACGTATTCAATTTACCATCGGTTTGAATGAAAGAAATAAACATTTATAATAACTTTTACAATTTTATACCTGCTGAAATTTCACCGATACTTTATTCCCTAGCCATTTCAGACATTATTAACCTGATTCTGAGAAATTTGAATACTATGAATTTGCCGTGCAAGACTTCTTTCAGTCTTACAAGACACCAATACCCCTTTTTACACACACCATGAATTTTCAGTGAATCGCCGTCGAAAGAATTATGGATAAAAGTTTTCCTTTTATTTTCATTACAAAATTTTATTAAATAATATAAACTGTTTTATAAACCGTTGCATTATACATCTTAAAAACTCCTCAAACCTGCTACTACGTTCACTTGCATGTACTTATTCCCCGATACGAGAATTTCTATTAAAAACTGCAGAAAAAACAAGCGTTCCTAAACATTCAAATTCCATCTAAATTAACGAAATACTGTGACAGTATTTCATTTCCAATTATATTTAATATTGAAACTATGTAAATTTGAAACATTCCATCTTGTGTATTGGATACATTGATTTTATCATACTACAGAAAATCCGAATTCGTTTCTGTATAGAGATTAATGCTTCTTCAGACCCATTTCTAAAGCAGAATGAACTACTTGCACATACTATGGAGAAAGAAAATAAGCACCACATTAATTTAATAAATGATATTTAAATTTCATAAATTAATATGATGTATGTTTGACTTCTACCATAGTACCTATTTTGAGTTACGTTCTCCATAAAGTTTTCGCAAACTTTTCGTTTACCATATTTATGTCAGAAAAAACTGCTTCTTCATGAATTTCTCAGTATTAGAAATGAGCTATTGTTACTAAATACATTTGAATTCATTTTTACTTCCATTTTAAACAATTTTTTGATTTTAAAGCTTACTTACTATTCAAAACAGATTATTAAAAAATTTGCAATTTATTGCTTTTTTTATTTATTTTTTCCGATAGCGACGATTTAAACTTGACTTTAAGCAATTATAACCAAGGATTTGTGTATTTTAATAATATCTCAATGTCTGGAAATATGTTTTGTATGCATATGATGATGTGACGTTATAATGATCGTTATAGAATGATGTATTTTAAACTTTTCTGTAATTTACGAAATCGGACAGAACCGCAAACTTGCTAGCGAGTATATTTGCGTAAGTGCATGATGATTATCCTAAATGTCTCACGGATAGAAGTAGAAAAAATAAATGTGACATTACCATTCCAACCCTATCTATCATAAAATTATCCACAAGTTCATTAATCGAACTATTCGTAAACAAAACTACGATACAAGAAGTCTATATAAGCGATATCATACCCTATAAGTTTAGAGTATACTGTCTAACGTCAAATATTTTTCTAACATCTGGAGATAAACAAACAGGTGTAACATTTAAAGATAAATGAAGACACTAAATTTTCAATGAATGTGAACGTAGGAGATAATTTTTGTTCGTTAAATGAACAGATTGTTTTATGTTTGCAAGAAACAACGTAAGTTTATGTGATGAAAATGTGATTAAAAATTTGTTTTAAAAAATTTAAGTAGGAATTCGATATATATTTTTTAACTGATATGTACTCAGCATCTAGATATGTTTTATAAATTTATTAAACAAGCAAGATAACTAATATGTAAAATAAATGCAAAATTTTTGTTATGTAGAAAGTATAAATGTGATACATAATGATAAATTGCTTATTAAACTTGTAGCAAAGATGACGGGTTATAAATAATTCCATGGGGAATATTTATATTTGAAGAAACTTAATGTTGTAATTTGGAAAAAAATATAGTTAACCTTCGGTCAGACGCATGTAATTTGTGAGATGAAGCACCCATATTTTTTTTCACTAAATTCGGGTTTTATAGAGAAAATGATTCAACCTCTACCAACTTCCTGGTTCCTTACCATTTACATAATGGTATCGTGTTTTTTTCCAGTGCTCTGTTCAGGGTGTATGAGGGGCACGTTAATCGGGTTGATGAGTTTGTCCCATTTATGTATGCATTTTTTATTTCCAAATTTTCAAAATTTTCTCATTATTTTTTTAATATACCTGCAATTGTTCGTATATCTCTGTCCCAGCCCCTAATTCAATGGTATTTATTATTTCCAATATATTATTTAAAAAAAGTCGAATTAATGCAGGCTCTCAATGAAAGCAGTTGTTATTGCTAAGCAACCTTACGAGAAAACAAACGTCAACTCGCTACTGAATTCGCGGGCACAAATGTAGAGCTGTAAGCAGTAACATGTTTGGCTTCAGTATTCTGTCATATGTTCCAAAAAAAAAGAAAAAAGATGTGTTTGAAATTTCAAGTATGCGGAATGATGATGCATATGAAAAGCCCAAATGATTTCGGATTAGATTTCTGCCAAATCTGGTGTTGATGTAGTTGACAAATCTGCGCAGCCTTCATTAAGGTAAGAAATGAACAAATGTGAACAACGGTGGTCTTCTTCATCCTAGGATGTGAGTTCAGAAGTGATATATAATGTGTCCGCTAAAGTTCGTTGTCACCCCAATAATTTGTGAACGGCGTGAGATATAGTCATAGAAGTGGGGTCTAGGTACAGTAAATTCGACATGCGCTACGCAAGAAAACCGCTTACAGCGCCACCTGGTTGCAAAATTCGGAGTTAGTGTTCTTATCTGGAAAACGGTACGATATACGGGAGAAAAGTCAATTACGAAGTTGTTCAGCATCATCGATTTAGTAACCGAAGACACCTTCCGTACAGCAAACTTAAAAATAGAAAGCGTTAAATTCATATTTGTTTGGTTCGCAACTCTCAAACTTGTAACGCGACATGACGCGGAAGAAAAGAGAAAAGGAAGGACGTAATATCCGATTTTCTAGAGGATTTACCGTTGAGTGACCTTCGGAATGTATGGTTCCAACACAACGGCGCCCCTCCGCACAAGGTATCAAGTGACCAACAGTACATTCGGGGCACATTCCAGCAAAAATTCATCGGGCATGGTGGTTGCGTAGAATGGACTCCACGTACACCTGACCTGAACCCATTGGACTTTTGTCTGTGGGGAAACATCAAACAGCGAGTGTATGCAACCCCTGCACCAACATTGCAGGAACTTCGAAATCGTGTTACGGATGCTTGTGCCAGCGTGTCACTTGCCATGTTGTACAATGTGCAGCGGGAAGTGCAGTCCTGTGTCTAGATGTGCATTGTTGCTGAAGGACACCATTTTGAGCATGACAGATAGATGAGCCTCATTTCCGGCAAGTGCAGTTTTGTTCAACGCGATCAAACAAGTGTGCGTTTTGTGCTTTTCATTTGTATCATTTTTGTGAGCAAGGTGTTTTGTTGTAATAAATCGATAATGATGAACAACTTTGTAATTGACTTTTTTCCCGTATTTTGTACCGTTTTTGAGATAAAAGCGCTAACTCCGAAATTTGCCGCCAGGTGGCGCTGTAAGAAGTTTCCTTGTGTAGCGCATGACCACTTTATTATACCTAGACCCCACTTTTATGACTATAGCTCTTGCCGTTCAGAAATTATTGAGGTGATAACGGACTTTATCCGGCACACTGCTTGTTTCAAACGGTGTTTCGTATCCCAGACCTGTTTTGTTCAAATTTTGCTAGTTGGAAGCGTTATTTAATAACACAAATATAGCCTTATATAAGTGAAGAGTTCAGTTTGCTGTACTCTTCCTTAAGCCTAAGCAAAAATTTACTTTTTATTCTCACAGATGACTTGCACCCGACCGTGTTAGTAATTTCATTGCTCCCATCTGAAGGGTAATGCCATGGTTTTAGTCATAAGTAAAGTGCATTTCATAATACATATGTTGTTATGAATTTCGACATAGTAATTTGATATTGTCAAATTTATTCAATGCTCAGAAATTAAGAAACATTCGTACGTAATTTAAACGTGTAGAGCGTGATGTGAAACAAAATAAGGCAAAATTTATTAGAAGAACAATGATATCTTTCGACTAATTATCATCAAATTATATCAAATATGAGGAAATCAGCATGTTTTAAATATATTAACCCTCCAGCCGTTAGGCTTTCAAATTGCTATGTTGAACGAAATTGTCACGCTAAAAGAGAAGGTTATTCTTCAAGTTGTGAGGTTTTGGACAAAAGGATTTCAGCCCCCTTTTGTAGTCATTTTCGCGCCTTAGGGGGTCTTTTAGACATGTTATAGTTCAGCAGTGACAGATGACTTCTAACCTCGATTCTTTGTGACAAAATCCTTTGTTAGAAGACCCTTCTTTGAGTATTCTCAGAAAAGTTGGTCAAACTGACCCTCCGCTGACCAAAGACACTCCCTCTCATTATGTCGCCGCGTGACAACTGGGGGGGGGGAGAGAAAAGCTTGTAGAAGGAAAATCTCGGATCTGACACTTGTATGGAACTTTTCTTTCCCGAGATAGTCTCGGGTCTGCCGTTATGAGAGGAAAAAGTTCACTCAGATAACTCGGGCCTGACGCTAGGAGACGCTGACGTTAATCTTCTGTTCCAAAAGAAAATCTATGTTGCTTTGATTATTTTGTTACTGATGATAACACAAAAAAACCATTTTATGGAACTGTTGCTTGAAAGGAATAGCATTCTAAAACTACTGGCTGTCCGTTAGAGTAAATTAAAAAAACAACTTGAGACTGTCGTAATATAATTTCTAACGATTCTTTTTTTATATAAACGAAGCAGAATATTTTCCATCGAAACAATTTTCTGTAATACTTTGAAACAGATTTCCTGCTTTCTTATTTCACGTATAAAAATCTATTTTCTCTATCCTTACTACCTCAAATATTAGGAACCAAATTCTGGGAAAAGAATAAAAGCATACCTGGAAGAAACTACTATCAATCTACTATTAAATTCGAAAAATCGTGAAGCGAAAAACTTTTTCCAAATCGGAAACAATTGCTTTCGCATAAAACTTACCGAAAAGGTACAGTGCGTGATAAATTGGAAAATAAGTTTTATTCAAGTTCCTGTAGAACCTATTGTGCCCTATTTTTGTTCTTTACATTAAATCTCGTTTCGAAAGACGAGTGTTATTGGTTTCGTCTTTTTCTACTTTTTTTCTTATTTTTGTGTATGCCTGTCTGCTTTACAAAAAACTAACATTCTTTGAAGGCTAAGACGAATGATATTGTTATAGGAAAATGTATCTGTCCTGATATCTCTTGGGGTGACTGTTTGTCAATAGGGTGATATGTAGAAATCCCCTTTGACGACATATGTTTTCATTCTAAACAATAGGTTAAGCGAACACGTACATATAGATTCATATATCTCGTTAGTCAGCATTCTTTCATCGGACAAATGCTGCTAGTTGAACAAAAAATATTTTCACAGTTGGGATATAGAAAATTTTGAAAACTTCCGAAGATATTATTTCATGTGTGATTTTCAAAAAATGGAAAATATTTTTCCGTATCTTGAAAAAGTATTTAAGATATATTTATAATGTTTCTTTTCGTATTAATTTGCGATTCTAAAACTTTTTTTGCATTCTCTTGAGAAAATTCTCCTTGTGGACCGACAAGTGCAACACTAGGCTTACAGAAGTATATAAAATACTCAATAAAGGGTTGAAAGAAGTTTTAAAGGAAATGATACAAATGCAAATTCCATAAAGAAAAAATATCTTAATCATATCTACAATATTTGAGCTTTTTATTGCATCATATCGTTACAGTTTTAATTTTTAAGTATGGCTTTAGTGATTAATAAACAAATATTCCAAAGCTGTTATGTGGTAACTCCTTAAAAAGCTGAATGTTATAGATAAAACTAAAAATTCTTTAAATCAAGTTTCATAACCCTTTCGTAGCAGATAAAGCGATTAGATAAGATTGGCATTTTTATTTCTTTTGAAATACCATCTCAAAAATTGATTACATGATTTTCAAAGATACAAACAATCAAAATATGAGTCAAAGAACAAGGAATGATTTTAACTGTATCCTGGCTAATCTGTAAAAGTATGAGAACACATGATCATGAAATAAAATAGATAGTTTTCCGACAGGATTCATTGAATCTCACATATTTTTTAGAGGAGCCTTCAAATAACAAGAAAATAAATATCAAGAGACGTTAGACTTGATTTGAACCTAAACTTAAACTCACTATTGCCGATGAACATTTTTTTTTCAAAATTAATAATTTCTTAATTAGAATATGGAACTGTTATGTATTTCTCCATTGCTAGAGATAAAAGATGAATCTTAATTTAAAAAAATCGGAATAATATGTATAATATTGAGAAATTTTGGAAGTAAAGACTAACAAAATTTTAAAATATGCTGTAAAGCACTGCAGGAACTTCGGATTTTTACTTAAATGATGGAAAACCGTAACATTAAACCAAGTTTCGACTTCCATTTAATACAGATTATAAGTAAAGTTCTGCTTTTAAGGAAATACATTTCAAATTTCTTGAAAATTTTCGATGTATTATATAGAAAGTGGGATTTTGCACTATTTTTGAACAATGTGTAGTAGAGTTAATGGTAAGTAAAGAAACCAGAACGAAGAAAAAATTATTTGAAAGTACCAAGAAATAAAGCTCTTAGAATTTCTAATAACTAAAACCTCGAATAAAAATAGCAAATATCGCTTTTGTATACCAATCTCCATTCAGTCTTTATGAGTAGTTCTTATCGAATAGAAATGCTTTTAAGGGGGGATCTTTTAATGTGAATGCCTCAGATATAAAACTAGAAAGAAAATCGAAGTTATTAAAGATCGTCTCCAGACTAAATGTGCAGCGATTGCAATAGCCTTCGTTATATATCAGAAGAAAAGAAGCATTAAAATATGTTAAGGGCTCACCTGAATTAATCATTCAAACCTGCTTTTCATAAAAGACAAATAAATCTTTTCGGTATATCATGCATTGTATATTCTTATCTTTATATCTCAATTGAAGGTAAAAAGAAAACTTAATACCTAAACCTCAATTAAAAACACATATTCTGTACTCATCATTACTGCTCTTACTCGTACTTAGACGGTATAAAGAATCACAGATTTATTTTTTTTGTTGTCTAAGAAAGTTCAAATAATTATTATTATTAATATCAGAAAATGAAATGTATTTGAATGAATGAAACCGATTCATATGGATCGATAATATTTCGAGTCCTTTCACGATTTCTTTAAATACCAAATTAGGTTAATAACATTTATTCGAAAAAGAGAATGTGGTTTGATGAAAAGAATGTGATCACGATTGTGTAGATTTTAAAAATTGTAACGTTTGTGTATACACTTTACTTGGTTTCTTAAACTAATGAGTGTCATGCAAACGACATTGGAAATTTTTGACATCAATAAATAGCATTCCACTTCTTATATTTATACATCAAGCTCAAGATATGTGATCCACGGACATGTTGATCCTTCATAAAACTTGCATGCACAGCAGGCAACCATAAATGTTATCCACCGCCGTGCCTAGACAGATGGGCTGTGATTGTCCGGATCGCCGCGATAATAGCATGGATACAGTTGTTAATTCCAAATGGCCCATGGACCAACCCCTAACGAGGGATGTACGTCAGGTGATCGAAAATGTGACTGGCACAGCTAGACCATCATTGTTGTTTTCTGCAGGGAAAGAGAACCTGCTTGCTTATCTGGCAACTTTCCGGCCTTGCGGAAGGATTGAATATCACGAAGGAGCTATTCATATCCTGCCGCAGCGTTCGGTGCAAATAGCGGGTTACGCAGTTCGGTAACACAGCGGGTAAGGCTCGGAGTTACCCTTGTCAGACAGTTGACGTACCAGGGGCACTGAATGACGGCCGCTGCAATAGCTTGAGTACTGAGGGCGGAGTTTCAGTAGCTATCATCGGACGCGGCCCGAACCTCCGAAGGAGGTACGTTCTGTCACTGGAAGGGGGATATCTCGACCCCAATCATTATTGTGCCCACCAGGGAAGCGAGGCCCCGCTTACCTACCCGGTGGCTTCTCACCCACGTACTCATGGGGCTTCAAATTGGGAGTAATACATCGGGTAAGATGATATCTGGTCTTGAAACTTCCGAAAATTAATAAAATAAAAGAAATTCAACTATATTTGGATTAACACTAGAATGACGGAGGGGCCTGTGTGGCCACTCTCGTTATTTGTTGTTCCGTAATTCCAATAATAATTACAATATGATCGTATTTTAGGGCTTATTTAATTCTTTACGTGTTAGCCTCATAGGAGCGTAAATATTGAACCTTATACCTAGAACTATGGGGCTCTGCACCCTTCGCCAACCCCCGGAGGATTTCGTTGCAATCCTCCCAGGTTTGCTACGCAAACCTTGCTCGCTTGGCTCCCTATAATGAAGACACTGCGTGTCCTAGCAGAAATATTGTAAAATCTTTATATATATATAGTATACAAATATAATTTCAAAATTAAAACAAATAGAATTATTCTAAAAGTTCATTCAAGAAACAAATTAGATTTAATATTATTAATAAAGAGATTGTGGTCTGACATCTTATCACTATGAACATAAAAAAGGACAATATTATGAATAAATAAATGTCTTAAGCTGATTCCCTTTTAATGCTTCCATCTTAATCAAGAAGGTAAAAAAATTGGCCCTGAAGAAGACCGTTTTTATATAGTGAAAGCATCAGGAAGTCAAATTCAACAGGCATTGATATATCAGAAAATTATCTTAAACATTTTTTTTAAATTATTCAACTCGATTTCACGATATATACAAACACATACATAAAATTCTGAATATATGCGTTGAAAATACAATATCTTGCACTTCTGAGCACTACAAAAAATTTCATTCTTGGATATACAAAACATTGCACTTCTGAACACTACAAAAAATTTCATTTCTGGATATACAAAACATGATTTGAAAAGTTTCCATTATTATTTACTGTAACAGTCAGAACATCATTGCATAAGATACTTAATAAATGAGCAAATTTGCACTACATCATTACACTGAAAAAATAATTATCTTAAACAATTGATATACATTTTTTAAAAATTATTGCTGTTACAGGTCAAAATTTAAATTATATACAAAATATAAGCTACATACATATACAAGGGTTATATATTAATGTTCACAGTATTTGTCTGTGAACACAATTACATACTGTTTGGTCTGAAAGATCACTAAAACACTATCAAATGACCTGGCTCTAGACAAACCAACATAAAGTTGGCCATGTGTGAAAACAGGCTTAGTTAATACCAAGCACACTTTATCAAAAGTTTGGCCTTCGGATTTATTAATGGTCATAGAAAATGCCAAACGTGCAGGGAATTGTTTTCTTTTAAAACTAAAAGGCACATTATTGACCGATGGGATGAACGGTATTCTGGGAATTAAAAATGTTTCTTCTGAGCTTGTCGAAATCATTTCTGCTTCAATAACGTTACGCTGTAGTTTTGTCACTATTAGCCTTGCTCCTATGCACAGGGCCTTTTGAAGACATCAAATTTTGAAGTAGCATTATCACTGCAGCTTTTTTTAATCTCAGTTTATAGGGTGGCATTCCTGTTGGAGTGAGGCTGTTTAAAATTTCTTCAGGATATGATAGTTGATCCTCATTTAAAATGTAGTTGATACTATCAGATACCTCTTCCCTGCCAGGAATCAAGTTCCACACAGCATTATTTAGCTCGATGGAGAGATGATTGAGTTTTGTTGCATGTGGCGAGGGCTACCTTGAAATGATGAAGGTAAAATAATTAATTTCCCATCTTGGATCGATTATATGTAGCTTCAGTTTGTAATGCATCTAAAAGTCCTTCATAGTGTTCCACCCTCAAATCTTTTTGGTTAAGCCTTAAATAGTTTTATCTGGATCCTTCGGTTTTAACGTAGGCATCTACTATCAGACAGTAGACATCTACTGTTGAAAGAGTTTTCCGCTGTTGTGTAGAATGCTAAATGCATTACGAACAGCAAACTTGTAGGAATAATATTGCAACTGTGTAACCCTAACACGTTTTGCAGATCTTCTATTTTCAACATGTTCCATGTTGGAATTTCAGCTGCATTCTCCATGCCGAAATGGAAAAGGATAAACCATAGAATCGCTGCACTGATTAAGTGGCGAAATATTTTTTCAACTATCAGCAACTGGATAGATGCAAATATCTCGATTTGCTGTGAGCTTTCCGTCATCTCCAAAAAATATTGCAGCAACTTTTGTCTTTGAAGTAGGTGCATCTCCGCAAATTTAAAAATGGACGTTCCATACAAACCATTTTAACACTTACAGCTGGATTAGATTGTATAAATTGATGCATCTGCAGATATGATTCAGCAAATGGATTTATGTTTCGTAATAAAGCGCCCAAATACTCCATTACAGAGGGAAGGCAGTATACGTTTATTACTTGCTTTACTGGTGTCAAATATGTACTGGCATATTTTTTACTCGAGTTCACTTCGTTTTTCCAACAAAGTGCGCCACATCAGACATATTTCCACAGCTATTTTCTGGGACATTCCCTCAATTTGAGAATGAACACGATTTGCCTTTCGCTGACTAAGTTTATCAGAACGTTTCATGGTTCGCCTAAGCCTATCAGCTTCATTTCTAGATGATATCGCCTTTGAAGCGTTTCATCAAATTCGTAGATTGTAATAAAGGTCTTGCAAACTCATTTTCATGAAGAATTTATCGAAATGTGTAAAGAACAGAAGATCACTTTTAGCACTTGCCGCGAAGTTTTGTAATGAATTATCAGTTTCGACCTTTGCCGGTTGTAAACAAACCGGTCGTTGCTATGGGCAGAAAAGAAAGTCACCCTTTTTTTCCGCTACCCTTATTTCCACCTTAGCGTTTTATATATAGAGATATTTGACACTTTTTACAGATGCTCAAACTTCTACATTGATGTGCGCATTATATTTTTTAGATAGCCATGAATTATATGGTTATCACTGTAATGTTTGCCCACTCTAACTGGTTCTATACACCGTCTTTTGTAAACTGTATAGCCATTTACATTTTCCTCTCTCTCCTCTCTGAATGTTTTTGGGAACTATTTAGAGCATTCACCATATTTCATGCATGGAGCATTTGGATTTATAATACTACAGGGGCCATGGACCATACATTTGGTTTATACCATTGGTTACGATTTCAAAATCCTTCGATTTACATTAATGTTCGGTAATTCTGCCCTAACAAATTTATCTATGTCATGTTTGGTACGAATGTTTGAAGAAGA
Source organism: Araneus ventricosus (assembly GCA_013235015.1). Lineage (NCBI taxonomy): Eukaryota > Metazoa > Arthropoda > Arachnida > Araneae > Araneidae > Araneus > Araneus ventricosus. Next base: position 258,530 of record BGPR01000681.1, read on the forward strand.
ATCCAATGTTAGTAAAATGTGACAATGAGGTAAAACCGTTTTTCAAATTCGATAACGTATATGTAGGAAGTTACACACCCAAATACTTTACGTTACAAGGTCGTCTAAGAGCTCCGATAACTTCATCTTAAAAACTCTTACGACAATATCAGGTCTGCTTTCAGGTCTTTCCCGACCTTGCATCGCATTTAAAATTTCAAGACATGACGGGTTGCAGGTGAACGTCACAAACAGGTCAGGTCGCCCGAACTTCCTGACCATAGCCATTGCATTCCGATATTTCTGTTACATGGAATGGGGACTTCCTTGTGAAGAAGAAGGCAGTAGAATTAATTTCTCCACTCGTAAATTGTTATTGAGGCTCGAGTTGTTAGAGCATTCAAGATCCTCCTGTAAAATTGTACTCTTAGATCCTTTTGATTTAAGCGGATGTAGTTAAGGCGAGATCCTTCAGTTTTTACGTTGGCATCTACTACATATTGCTGAAATAATTTGCCACTACTATGCGAAAGACTAAAGCCACTACGAACTGAAAGTCTATATGCATAAAACTACAATTGAGTGACTCTATTTCTTTTGGCAGAACGTCTCTCCTCAACATGCTCCATCTCATTTGACCAACCCTGTTCCCCTCTAGGAAAGAGCAATGGATAAACCATTGGATCGTTACATTTATTTAATGGGAATATATATTTACAACCCTCTTCAATTGGATAAATGCATATATCCCTATTTGCTGGCGATCCGCCATCATCTCCGATAAATATGGTTGCAACCTCAATCCTAGAAGTAAGTGCATTATATCGACGCATATCCAAGTCAGGATATTCCAAAAAACACATTTTGACGTTTAGATTCGTATTCGATTGAATCAATTGATGCATTTGCAAATATGATTCAGCAAAAGGGTTTATTGTACGGGGCAATGCATCCAACTTCATCACAGAACTTAGGCCAGATGGATTGTTTTCCAAACGTTGGCATCAGAGGCATCAAAAATATACAATTGTCCATAGCCAAGTTTAAATCTTTCATTAGAATACAGTGGAGCAATCCTGTGGTAAATCTGACCGTAGATTCGGAAGCAATATGGGCCATTGCAAGGAGGTGCTTTTACTTCAGGCCCATAGATGGAAACGCTAGTGCAACATTGTACTCCCTTATATGATGTTGATAGTTTCGGTCCTCTAGTGAATTATTAGTGAGAAATTCCTAAAAGACCAGGAGTTTCTGCCAAATTCGGTAAATGAACTTTACTATCGTGACAGTATTTGGTATACTTGTTGCTGGAGTTCAATTCATTTCGCCAATAAAGTGCTTGACAAAAATTGCATATTTCCGTCATCATACCGCAATTGTGTACGGAAGCTTTCGTTACGACTTGGGAATTCACCCTATTAGCCATTTGTTGCTCATTGCGTGCTTTGACTCGCCTAAGTCTGTCGGCAGCATTTCTGGCCGATCTCCGCTGAAATCTTCGGCAGAAAAAAAGTAACGAATTCTCCTACAGCGCGTAAGCGATTAGCTCAACCGGTTAGGGGAATGCTTGAGATTGGTAAACAAACTGATCGTTGCCAACGGGGAGAAAGAAATAAAGGTCCTTTTTGCTCCACGTATAAGTGTTTTATATAATATAGATATGAGAGGGGCCAGAGTGGCCCCTAAGGTACCTTGCAATGATACGAAGAAATTCTTCGTATTATTGTAATCGCTGTAATCTTTCTCGTAATCGCTGTAACACGAAATGTGCCATTCAGTCTAGTTGGACCTTGACGTTCTTTTTTTCACATCCGGTTTGAATTCCAAATGCTAACTCCCCCACACACTGGCGACAGCCGGACAAATAATAGCGATTGCTCTACGAGAGAGAAATAAATTTTACATATTCACGTGTACAGATAACGCCATGTTACAGAATCATACACTCAATTTTTATTTAGTCATTAGAGAAGATGCGTTAGCCATACTTGGGGAAAGGAAGAAATGTATGAACAGACTACTTTATTAGTAAAACTGTACTGTAAACTGTTAAAACTGTACTGTAAACTGCTAAAAATATAGTGTAAACTATTAAAACTGTATAAAACTGTACTGTAAACTATTAAAACTGTATAAAACTGTACTTTAAACTATTAAAACTGTATAAAACTGTAGTGTAAACTATTAAAACTGTATAAAACTGTAGTGTAAACTATTAAAACTGTATAAAACTGTATAAAACTGTACTATAAACTATTAAAACTGTATAAAACTGTACTGTAATTAGTAAAACTGCTTTACTGTAAAGTTTTGTGAAAGGTTGAAGTCCCAGTCAACAAGTCTGGTTGGAACACTTAGAAAAAATCGTATAGAGGTACCACCAACAGCTGAATTAGGAAAGCAAAATCTTTATTCCACGGTTTTAAACAGAACTGATAAAGACTTCACATTAATTTTATATCCAGGGATGAAAAATAAAAATATATTGTTGCTAAGTTCTCGTCATAACACCGTAATCATGGACAACAATGAGAAGAAGAACCCTAGAACTACAACATATTATAAGCAAACAAAGTACGGTGTGGACATTGTAGACCAAATTATATGCTTTTATAGTACTAAATCAGGAACTCGTCGTTGACCTAGGCACGTATTTTATAATGTTTTAGATATATCTGTTATAAATCCGTGGATTTATATAGAGGTGACCAAATAGAAGAAACTTAGTCGTAGGAATTTTATTCTGCAGTTATGTGAAGAGCTCCGTGCTCCTTACGCGTCATGAAGAAATACAGCTAATGTTAGGAAAACGATGAGGCGATGTGTAAACAGAGACGACAACACTATCAAAAAGAGAATCAAATGTAAGGTAAAAATATCTTTTCAAGGAAATCATACATGGAACACGTGCCCAGAGAGGACAACACTATCAAAAAGAGAATCAAATGTAGGTTAAAATATCTTGTCAAGGAAATCATACATGGAACACATGCCCAGAGACGACAACACTATCAAAATGAGAATCAGATGTAGGCTAAAAATATCTTGTCAAGGAAATCATTCATGGAACACATGCCCAGAGACGACAACATTATCAAAAAGAGAATCAAATGTAGGGTAAAAATATCTTGCCAAGGAAATCATATGTTGTGGTGTGTACACAACTGTAGAAAATGAAAATGAATCAGGTTAGTATCATATAAATTTTCAGATTCATTAATTGAACAAGAGTTTTTTTAGTTTTATTAATTTTATCTTTAATTATCATTTCAATAAAGTGGAAACTCAATTATCTGAACAACTAAAATATAAATATGATTGAAAAAGTCCTGAAGTTCCGTTTAATCACACATTTTGATTATCCAAATAGACTAAACTCCCATGGATTTCTGACGATCGAGTCTTTACTATATTCTTATTAAATTGATTTCCACCATATTTTTAGATTTTAAATAACTAAATGGTCTACACTTAAAAAATCTAGGAAAGGCCACACTGGCCCGTTCCGACTTCCTAGGTATACAACTATTTTCAGACTTTCTAGTGTTAAGATCATATTCGCAATGATTTTAAAAAAATGAAATTAAAGCGATTCATATTTTTTTTCATCTTCCTTTTTAGAAGTTTTACATGTAAAAAATTTTTTTCTGATAAATTTTTAGTTTCTATTGTTTTCTGTTCTTTTGTAATATCTAAAAGGGTATTTTTGAAAATTTTCTATTTCATTTTGGAGTAAATATAGCTATTGTATCCATGAAATATTAAAAAAGGAATGAAAAGGCAAATCGAAAATACAAACGTGAATGTGTTGGTTGACAAATATTCATGATAAAAAAATCAACAGTTTTTTCTGTTCCGTGGCTTTCATTTAACGTGGAAATTCGAAGACATTCAGCAGATGTAAATTCATTCTCGTAAAATTGGCGCTATATGTTACTGATGTAAACATTTCTTAGTATTCAAAATATTATGTTTTCGCATATAATTTGTTTCATTTTTCTGGTAAAAATTTATGTTAATATCATCGGTGTAGAAAAACAGAGTAATAGTGATATAAGAATGAATACTTATGTAAATAAAACTAATTTAGTTATAAAGGAAATGAAAGGTGTTTTTGATAATAGGAACCACGAATTTACACTACATGCTTGACTATAAAATATAGTAAGATATAAATAAATCAATATCTCTACTTACGAGAACCAACAAGATTTCGATAGAAAACCTTCTACTTAGAAGAATGAAACGATTGCAAACCACAACAACTTCATGATTTAATCTTCCTTCGGGGGCAACTAATCTATGCGATGAGGCACCCATATTGTTTATTCTTAAGTGCGAGTTTTTCCGAGAAAGGTATGGGACCTCTAGTTGTTTCTGAGATCCCTAACACTCACGCTAGAGTATCAAGGTTTCTTCCTGTAGTGCTCTTTTGATGTACGTGAGGGGCACATTAATCTGGTAAATGAGTTGCGCCCGATTACGTTTGTATTTTTGATTTCCCAAATTTTTCTCAATATTTCTTTTTTCATACCTGAAAAAGTTCAGATACATGTGTCCCAATCCCTAATTCAACGATATTGATCGTTATTTCCAATATATTGTTTCAAAAATGCAGAATTATTTCAGGCTCTTTTCGACAACAATTGTCATTGCTAAGGAACATTCCGGGAAAACAAACGTCAACTCCCTCCTGAATTCCTGGAAATTGTGTTAGTTGAAATCACAAAAAAATACAAAAAGTTCTTTAAAAAGGCAAATATAGCTTTGTATGACAGAATAGTTCATTTTGCTAAGCTTTTCCTTAAGCCTAATTTAACTTTTAATCTCACAGATAAGTTGCGCGCGACAGTATTCGTATTTCTATAGCGCCCTACCGAAGGTTAAAAGTAATTAGTATGTTGATAATATAGGAAGAACCTACAATTTTAAAGCTCCGTCTGGGTTGTTTCTTACTTTTAGAATTCTATAAAAGATGAACATGCATTACGGAGTCCATTTTGGAAATAAATTCAATTCAATATACATTTTATATATAAGGAAAAAATAACATGACTCCGTAATGCATATTCATTTGAACCTCCTTGTGCTTAAAATTCATGTGAGCTGAGAAAAAACTCTTTTCCTGACAAAAGACGTTGAATAATTATGATTTATGTATTTTATGTATTATTTTGGTTCATTTTTCTCTGTTTAATATACCAAAACCTTGAAATACTCTTACACAACTTTAAACATTCAAAATTTGCCTTTGAAATATTTTGAATTACTTTTCACAAAAACATGTCTCAGTGCACCACACCAACTCAAGCTAATTATTTCTTCATTTATTTACGCAATTTCTAAAAATAATACCAATGTAACATTTGCAAAAAAAAATACATAACACACTAAGTGTGCTGAGATAGGAAAATTCTCAAATTCATTTTTCCATTTTAGTACTCTTAGAGTGTTATGTAATTTCTTTGCAAATGATACAGTTATATTTTCATTTTTTATTCAAAGAATGCCATACAATATTCATCTGTTTCATTAATAATTCGTTAATTAAAAATGGATTCTTATTTAACTTAAAAATGATTAAAGCCTAAAATAACGCTTCATAAATTGAAAAAAGCAAAATTAGGTATCTGCGTTCGAATTAGAAACATTTTTTTACTGAAAAATTTATTATACGCACATCGTAATGTTTTCCTTAATTCTACACTATAAAATTAATTTTCATAATATTTTCAATTTCATGAATATCTGTAAATGTATTCCTTTCAAGATTCATCATAAATTTTTTATATAGGTTACGAATGAAACTAATGACAGAAATGAATAATTACACAGCTAGAAATTTGATTATTGGAGTAATGAATAATTAATATCCATGCAAATATAATTTTTTCAATTACTTTGCAAGAAATTAATATGTTCAAAGTCAGCAAGATTTCAATTTAATACAAAATAAGTTCATCAGAAAAAATGTTTAAGTTATTTTAGAATGCAGAAAGATTCTAATAATTTATATGAATATTAAATAGGGAATCTGACTAGTCGATATATGATTAAATAAAGATAAAATTCTTAGCTTCTAGTTTTTTACTATAATTTTCCAAACAATTTTTAACCATATATCCGCTGTCTTAAATTACAGGCTCACAAGATTTATTTTAAAGAATATATAAATATATATTATTATATTATTCTTAATAAAATCACGAATAATATTTAGTTGTACAGTTTTAATAAAATAAATATAAAATCACGGTATATTTACTGAAATATATAACCTGATACCGTCTTGAAATTGTAAAATTATTCAAATTTCAAATTTTTAGCATTATTTGCTGCAAAAGCATTTATTGGACCTTAGTGTGAAATTTATGATACAAATAAATCTAACAATTCATCTAATCAGCATTACTTATGCGTCTTAATAATATTTTTATCATTATTGATATTTATTCAAATATTTATAAAAAAATGAAGTCAAATGGGACATTACTTTGCATGCATCGTACAGGTATAGTTTTATTTAGCTAACGTGTCCAAAGATTTAAATGGAATATTTGTAAGGGATAGGGAAAGAAAAATTAAAGTCTATAGTATTAACTAATAAACAAATTAGCACAGATTGTATTTTTATCTTACAATAGTATAAAAGTGGAATTTAATTAAATGTTTGGCTTTTTTTTAAAAAAATGCGTTATGATTTTTAAATTACATATACACCACAATCACAAACGGAAACCGGACTTTTATGCATATAAATCTGGGAAATATAGTTATCTTGCATTCTTCACAAAAACTTTTATGACACATCCATGTATGGTAATACCAAATTCGACTTCATTTATCTATTCCCAAATACACATTAAAAACACTGAGAGTCTAAGGTAGCTTTAGAAGGAATATATTTTATGCTATTTTACGCTCAAGAATATTTTGATATGTGTGATCTTAACAGGAAAATGTGTCCTTGATTTCTGGTTTAGTTTCAAGAAAATTGTTGTGTTTTAGTCAAGACCAATTTGTTCATATATCCCCCAACCTAAATTAGGTTAGAGAATATGTAAACAAAATGAATATAACTGTTTAGGCCTTGGTATTGGGCAGGCAAAGCAACGAAAAAGGAATCGTCTAAAATATGAAAAATGCCATTTCATGACTCCGACGTGCTTTCCTCAATGGTATTTTCCCTAGTGAATAATATATTCACTATCAACCTTAAGAAAATCCCACGCACACTCATCCAAACTGCAAACCGGAGATTTCTATCTCTGGATTCAGGGGTGTGTCGTAGTGTAAAGTAAATGTGTCCTTGATTTCTAGTTTAGTTTCTGGAAAATTGTTGCGTTTTAGTCAAGACCAATTTGTTCATATATTCCCCAACCTAAATTAGGTTAGAGGATATGTAAACAAAATTAATATAACTGTTTAGGACTTGATATTAAGCAGGCAAAGCAACGAAAAAGGAATCTTTTGAAATATGAAAAATGCCATTTCATGACTCCGACGTGCTTTCCTCAATGGTATTTTCCAAGTGAATAATATATTCACTATCAACTTTAAGAGAATCTCACACACACTCATCCAAAATGCAAACCGGAGATTTTTATCTCTGGATTCTGGGGTATGTCGTAGTGTAAAGTAAAGTAAAGAACTCTCGGAGTTGAATCAATTAAAAAAAATGGGTCTAAGCATCCGTGGTGAATAGTCCATAGGTAATGTTCTGGGACTACGTTACTTCTGCCAGAAGCGAATAAGGGCCTTCTCAACCACAGGTGTGATAGCTGTCCTTATTCTCCACTTCATTCATGTCTTTAGTCGGTAAAATTTTCTTATTCCAAACTTCATTGACTTTGCAGGAAGGAAATAATTCCGTTCAGAATATTAAATGTGCAAAATATTGAATTGTTATAAGTGCTGAACATGTGAATGTGTTAAAGGGGTGGTAACGTCGAATTCTCCGAATGTTCTTTTGAACAATAGCATGTCTCTAATGGAACTCTGTGTAAATTTAGAGTTGTTCTGTTCAAGGTGTTTGAAATTCTGTACCTTTCACCTTGGCATCGTATTCTTCATTTATTTCTTCAGATACTAGCTACTTATCCCTCTTCAAGGAAGAATAACCAGTGATCCATTTTTTTAATTATCTTTGCCATTTTTCCTACAGTGCTTGGAGTTACTGTGTATCTGCGCTATCCTTCAAAACGCAAAACCTAATCAAAGCTTCTTTAAATAAAATTTTTATTACGAAATACCTTCTTGGAAATTGACCTCATTTTTCGTGGAAAAGGCATGATAATCTTTCGCATCATTGTTTATATCTCATTTTATTATAAAATTGTTTCATTGTAAATGAATAGATAAGTCATATGGATGCTGAAAATTAAATGATACTAAAGTTTTACCATGAATTTTCCACTATTGGATATATTTCCAGTCATTTTCTGATCTGTATGACTCTCCAATCCCTGTATTAATATACATTCGAAATTTCATTTCATTGTGTTGAATATTTATTACTGTAAACTGGTATTCAAGCCCTCTTATTTTTTTCCTTTTATGTGAAAACAATTGTAAATAAGTTTCATGTAATTTGAACCACAGCAACCCGTGCCGACTTGCATCTAAAAGTGTCAGTCAGTACTTGTGTACTTAAGCGAGTGGACGCTGACACGTGTCTGTTGCGGATCACACAGCACCTGCCGATGGTAAAGACAAAACAAAACGGAAAAAAATGTTTTGGATATCTTCGACAGTGGCAATGCGCAACCCGTGAAACGTGTCAGTACTAGTTTACTCAGGACAGAGCACAAACACGTGTCAATGTGCTTATAATTCCAAATTGTTTTGTTACTAAATGTTTGCATAATTTTTAATCAGTGAACAGTACATGGCAGTGGAATTGCGTAGTTCTAAAAAAGTGATATTTTAATAGGGGAAATAAAACATCATATAACGGGTTCAAAACTTCCCTCTAATAGACAAGTTCTCGCAGTTTTGTTTAGCAATATTCGAGAAGTGAATTTAATTGTTAATGAAAGTACAAATCTCGCTATTCGCGAATGTATTATCTTTTGGGAAAAGGCACATATGCCTACCAAATCGTTGGCAAATTTTGTGAGGAAAATTGTTAACGTGTATCAAGTTTGGAGAGACTTACAAAAATACAAAGAAATTAAAAGACGTATTCAAGCGGCGACAACAAGAATTTGTAAGTAATTTAGACAATTTGTTCGACATGCACACGCTGATGCACTTCAGTTAATGAAATTAGAGGAAGATAGGATGTCCTTGCAGCGCCAAAGAGAGCCGGGCCGACCAGGTCACTTACGTGGAGTGGATAAAAAACTGACCGACAAAGAGGAAAGGGCGCGACTTCGAGTTGTCAAAGAAGAAAATCGGCGAATCAAATATGATTCCGCCTCAACATCTTCGGCATCATACGAACCATTGCAAGAAGATTCCTCTTCGAATTCTAGTGAAAATATGGATTCAGAAGACTTCCCAACACTAATCGAAAGCTTAGAACCTGGGACAAGTAAATCAGTAATGAGGAAAGACTTTACTACTCCAAAGTTAGTTGCTGCATTAGTCAGTTAAGTATGCGAGATTCTGTGTTTATTCTTAAATCTACTATTGATGCACTTGGATGCAACATTGACGAATTTCCGATAAGTAAGTCTTCAATTTAAAGAATCCCAGCAGAAAAACGGAAGGAACGCGCGGAAAACATAAAAATTGATTTCCAAAACGAGGTACCGGATGTAGTGACCTTACATTGGGATGGCAAACTGTTGCCTGCTTTGAGTGCTCGAAAATCGAAAGAAGAACGCTTGCCTATATTTATTTCATATGGACTTAAAGAACAACTCATTGCTGTGCCGAGACTGGATGAGTCTACAGGCAAAGAACAAGCACAGGCTGTTTGGAAGGCAATCTTAGATTGGAATCTCGAAGACAAAGTCCAAATTCTCTGTTGTGATACTACGCCTTCGAACACAGGTCATTTCATTGGTGCTTGTCCGCTCCTCGAGCAAAAATTTGATAGGGAAATGCTTTTTTTCGCTTGCCGCCATCGTGTATACGAACTGGTATTAAAGGTCGTATTCGAAGTGAAAATTAAACAAGTGACAACAAGCCCCGATATTCCTCTCATTAAGAAGCTCAAAGATAATTGGAAAACCATCGATCTCACTACAATACAGTGCTATAGAGAAACAGTGGAATTGTTCCGAACCGTACCCGAACTTGAAAATTTGCTTGACTTTTAACGTGCTGAACTTAAATATGTTATGGTCAGAGATGACTATCGAGAGTTGATCGAACTTTCTATCGTATTTTTTGGTGGAGATGCAGAACAAAAAGTTAAAATCAGACTTCCGGATGCCATGCACCAAGCTAGATGCATGGCGAGAGCGATTTACTCCCTAAATCTATCGTTATTTAGTTCTCAGCTGAAATTAAACACCAAGGATAAGGAAGCACTGTTAGACGTCTGCTTGTTTATCGTGACAATCTACGTTAAACCATGGTTTCAATGCATTTTGGCAGTTAAAGCACCCTACAAAGATTTGGGCTTTTTGAAATCTTTGAAAGCTTACGAAAATGTGAATGAAAGTATCTCGAAAGCTGCTTTACAGAAATTTAGTCTTTAGAAATATTAGAAATGTTTTTTTAAAATTGAAAATGAGATTATTATATATATATATATATATGATAATGTAATAATCTCACTGAATTTTACTTTAAATTCTATTATTATATATTTTAAAATCTTTGTACTATATTAATGTATTCCAAAATTCACTTTTCTTAAACTCCAGTTTCGTTTTATTCCCTGCTCTGGAGGTATATTAAATCTCGCGTTTCGGCATTTTTATTACTAAAAGAATATTCTAATTACTTCCACGCGCCTACACAAATCGCGAAATCGGCGACTTATTGCCTCTATACTTTCCCCTAAAACGCTTACGTAATTTATTAAAAATAACCAATATTCCCTTCACTTTGATCACGTGTCTATATGTTATTCCCTTTTCTGAAAGAATGTAGGGAGTTTCTGTTCACTTTTACTTGGAAACTTCAACTAAGATCCACGTATGTCCGCCACTCTCATAAAAATAACTAAAATATTTGGATAATAAAGAAAATTAGAATATAACTAGGCTTTATACTGACTCCACCACGAAAACCTTTCATATATATATAAATTTATCACAATATAATGCTCGCCAATTTTAATTTATTATAGAAAGTGAAACGTGCCATTTCGGTTTTTCATGCTAAGTGGAATCCAGTGAAACTTTTTCTCTGTATCGGTTTCTAGACTTACAACTGAATAAATCAATTTACAGTAATTTATTCGTGTCTTTTACGAATGGAATAGGGTTCTTTTTCTCTAATTCCAATCACGAGGATCAGCTTTGTTGGGGACAGAAACTAATTAATTAGTCTAGCAGCTGTGTGTTACCAACCACACCGAGTAGCTTGGCAAGTAGAAGCTTCGCATTCTAACAAATGAGCTCTTGTCCCAATTAAGCAGACATAAAATTAATACAAGGCAGCTGCTATACAAACAAATCGGAGAAATATACAGAGGTGGATACACTCAATGTTATTTTAATTAACAGGGATCATTTACACAAAAGAATGCTGGAGCTTTTCGATGAGCAGGGAATTCGAAAAAATAAATGGTTTATTAATAGGAAATAAGAGCAAGCGCGTCATGAAAGAGAGATACGTAAACTGCTAGCATGTTTGTATAAAATTGTTCCAACAATGTCATAAAAATGCTGACATTTAAAAAAAATTCGACAATATACAGGGTGTCCACACTTTTCGTGGTCCAGTAGCTAATTTCTAAACCGTTAGAGATAGACATATATTCCAAATGGAAAAATGTTTTAAATGAAGGGAAACGTTATAATGCATGCTTCTTTCGTGAATAAATATATTTCTGAAAAAGTTACGAATTCTAACTTTTTATATGGTCCCCCGGTCCTATCAATCATATTAAGTAAAAAGCTTTTGACAATCTAATATTTTAAACAAAAAAGTACCACTCTTCTGCGACTAAAACTGACAGAGTTATGGAGCTTTGAATATCCCTAACTTAGACCACTTTACACCATTTCAATAGCAGTGTTGAAGACGATCCACCAATCAATGTACAGCACTAGCTCGACGAGGCCATTGATTGGTTAAAAATCATGAAAATCGAAGCTCTAGAACATTTAGTGACTCAAAAAACAAATATTATCATTTATCCATTCATTTAAAGCATCTTTCAAATTGGAACTTTATGTCTATCTCTAACGGTTTAGAAATTAGCTATTGGACCACGATAAGTGTGGGCATCATGTAGATGTTACTTATGGGAATAGAATTTTTTTAAATGAAGTATTTTTCTCTCCGAGATCAAGATTACGTAACAGCCTGCTTCAGAATTCTGTATGTTCCATGAAATTTTCATTCAAACAGGCAATTATCATAAGAATATAACACATTCAGACATAAAAAGAATTATCTCTAAACCTCGTAAAACATTTGATATATTTAATTATGAACCCTTATCTGCTCACGAGGACTTGGAATGTGTTTCATTTTTAACCATCTGTCGTTTGAACACTTGTTTACTTAACATGCTCGTTAGCGTTTAAAGTAACCCATGTTCTGGTATGAGGGTCAATAAAGTGAACTGTAATCAAGTTAATTGAATGTTTCACTTAAAAAGTCAATTTTGGTTCAAATTTCAACTATAATTTTTAAGATTGTGTTGGAATTCAATGCAAGCAGCTGTTCAAGCTAGTGACATGTGAATGCGATTAAAAACAACAGGAGTGGTCTTCCCTAAAGTTTGTCGTATACTCCTAACAATGTGTAGAAAAAATAAGCTAAGAGGCAGGAAAACGAACAAGCGTCCCTAACCGCAGTGGTGAAAAAAATATTGAAAATCGGAAGCTTGGAGGCGAAAGGCGTGGGTAAAAGCGAAAAGGATTAGCGCAAGTGAATCGCGCAATTACACAATAACGACCCACGACCCCGAGATTAAGAGTCTCGTGCTCTACCGACTGAGCAAGCCGGGCTACCACAATAACGACCTCTCGTCACTGTCTGTTGAGAAAAGACAAATTGGCGATTTAAATTCCTTCTTTTTGACCGATTGAAACGAAAATCGGGCACGGATCTAGAATTATTGTTAGCAGACCTCATACGAATTTTTATTTATCAAAGCTATAGGGTTTATGATTTATAATCTTTAGAAGTATGCGATTATACAGACAGAAGTCAACCCTTTGACGGATTTGGCCCAAAATTTGATACGGATCTACATTCCTGATGATGAAACTGTGTACCAAATTTTATCCATCTCGCTGTTCAAGTTTTTGAGTTATATTGTTCACATGAAAGCGGACAGACAGACTTCCCATCGAAGGAGTTTGTCCAAAATTTGATAGAAACCTACAAATGATGTGTCAAGATCATATACGAAATTTCATCCCCGTCGTTCGAATAATTTTCGAGTTATCGTGTTCACAGACAGACATAATTCCAAAATTGTGTTTTTCGGAGTCAGGGAGGTCTAAAACGTGGAGATTCGTCAAAATCTCGAGTTCAAATTTTTTGACGATTACAATACTTTCTCTTTATTATACTTCGTATACGAGAAAGTAAAAAGATATTGTGGCGAGTCTTTACGAAGGTAGAGCAACCACTGGCAGATTGGAACTCAATAGAGCTTATCAAATTTCACATTTCAAGTTTGTAATTTCAATAAAACATTTTGATCTATTCGTATCACAAATCGTCTGGGAACTGTCATTTAAAATTATTTTGTACCTAGTAATGTAGACAAATGTTTGTTAAATAATAATAGACATTTAAATGTCAGAAACCAGATTCAGATTGTTAATTATGTTCATGCCAGAATGACTGTCCGGACAAATCTTATTTTTTTACCCATCGTATTTATTTGACAGAAACTTGGAAATTATATATAAACTATTTATACATAAAAAAAAAGTTTCTGTTTCCAACAAAGAAAAATCTTTTGGGTAATGTGTAAATTTTGAATTATACACATATATTTAAAATATATTCCAGAATTTTATTATTTACTACAGTTATTATGTCAATTGAGTTGTAGATACAATTACATCCGTATGTTAATGACCTACTCATCTCATCGGAAGAGAAGAATAAGATTCATATTTTCCCAATGATTAAAAATATCGAACGCTGAAAGCAATTTTACGGTGTCAATGATTGCGCAATATTATGCAGAAAAAGAATCATTAAGATACATTTTATCATAAAATTTTGGATAGAAAAATATATCGGTATGAACATAAAATTCTCTAATTATTTTAATCTATCGAAGATCTGAGGAAGTAAAAGATAACTGAACAATTTGAAATTGAAATTTTTATATTTGTTAGAAGCCTTTTGTGCATGATATTAACTGCTAACATAAGAGAATAAAGAAATAAACATGTGTATTATTTTATATGTTCTTATGCAATTATTAAAGGAAATACATCACATTTTTTGTCTTTTAGCAGCATTATCCCTTCCGAGCGTCAATCATTCAGCATATAACCTGTCCATGACATCCTATTGATCATAAAATTGTGTGAGCATAATCCGATTCCACCTCTGAGAACATTTTTGGACACATTAAAATTTGAAAACTGGATTAATTTCATTGATAATTGTAATTTTGACTTCCGTTTATGGCTTGATATTCAGGTTTTATTCAAATTTAACCTGATAATTTCATTTTTAATCGAATGAAAATTTGTTAAATATCTAACGTGTGAACTTAGTGAATAAATTCATATCAAAAATCACGCCGGCATAGCGCGAAGCCGTCCGATGAATCTTAGTGATGGTCGCTGCATTAGCTCCAGTGCTGAAGCCGGAGTACTGGTAGCCATCACCGGCCACGACCCGACCCCTCCCCAAAGATGCACGCACTATCACCGGCAGAGGGTAAGCACAAGCCATTATTGTACCCAACAGTTAAGTGTGACCCTGCTTGCTTAACCGGCGGCTTCTCATCGATGTACTCATGGTGACCCCCAGTGGTACATAGGCCTTTATAAATAAATTTCAGCTACATTGCTAGAATTAAATACAAATAAAATGTTATTTCCTTTATTTTGGAACTTACAGCTTTTTCAGTTGCAACAATAACATATACTGATATATCTCTGAATAATGTCTTCCCCATTAATGAAAAATGATGATTCATAACACTCAAAATATAAACGTTATAACATTTCTTAAAAAATAATTTCTTCTTAAGTTTTACTTTCTAAATTTGTAATCGCTTGTTTCAAACAATTTCGCCTAATTGCATATTTGATCCTGTAGTAACAATATAGGTTTTTATTTTTTTACTTTAATTATATATTTTCCTAGCAAACTCTTTCCACATTTTTCTTTGTAGATTTCATTGTAAACGTTCAATTACTATGTAATACATAGCTAGACCAGGAGCTTACTATTAAATATTCGAAAGTACGCTTTGGGATTCGTCTATCACATGGATATTTGAACACCTAGACAGGTTAATTCAAGATTAAAGCTATATTGCTAAACTACCGTATAGTTTATCATTTCATGTTATTCTATTAGAGCATAATATTTTACATTAAATGGTAGTTGGAACAGATCAGTTGAATAAAGGAAATGTCATGACGGTTCAACACGGATCTCCAGATTTAATCCTCACTATCACTCCTATTTTCTGAATCTAGATCAGATCAGATGAATAAAGAAAATGTCATGACGGTTCAACACGGATCTCCAGGTTTAATCCTCACTGTCACTCCTATTTTCTGAATCTAGAATGCTTTTCATCAATGATTATGACATTATGCCAGAGGAAGATATTACCTGCCATGGCCAGTAGAACAAAGGCAATTGAATCATCACTTATTAAAATATCCTGTTTATATGAAATGAAGTTAATCATTGTAATAATGAAATAATGCATTAAAATTAGAAAATGGTATTTATTTCATTATAAATTTGAAATTATGTTATGATTTTGAAATCAAATGAAATGATTAAATAAAGTTATTAAACCTTATACAAGTTAAAAAGGAATGGGATTAAATTTATTTTAGCACATGTTTAGCATAAAATTGGAAAATAATTGCTTCTCGTTAAATTTATTTTGAAAATTTAAACGCATATACCTATTCATTTGCCAACACCGAACCGACAAATAACGATCAGCCAACAGTGACATTTTAAAAATGGAATCGACTTCTCTTTAGAATCAAGAAATCTCGCGCTTGTCTGAAGAAAATTTGAAAGAAGCATCAGAACTGTGGTGACAATGTTTGAATGCAATCAAAAACATTTTGGTGGCTCAAAAATCGTAAAGACAGTCCTGTTTTTCTTAAAGCAAGAGGTTCCGTGTGCCCTATCTATGGTTCCGAAACGTCCTTTTCCCAACAAAGCTACAACAAAGCAATTGCTACACCATCTTAATGAGTTTCAGGAGCTTCTTCGAATAAATCCATGATCAACTTCCCCTTCAAGCTTTCTCCGTAATCTAGAAGCTCACATTGGAAATTGATTGTGTTTTCATTGTCGATATGACAGCACACATTAGCTATTCTTCCCTTCCATACAGAAGAACATCCACTTTATTTAGGAAGGAACACTCAACAGTGCAGTTACGTATGTGATTCAACACTCACATATTAGCTTGTTTCTGTGAAATTCTTTATTAGATTTGTTTCTTTTTCTGTTTTTGTTGTAATTCTACATTGGAATGATTTCATACACTTTTTACAATTTGTTATTATTATTTATTTTGCATTTGCTAAAGTATATTTTTATATGCATGCTCTTCTTACTTCACTGTATTTTAACCCAGAATAATTTATTAATAATTATTCATATTTTTTTAAAAATTTTTGTAACCATGGTCGAGATTTGGCAGTAACCTACCTATATTAACTTTTAAACTACCTTTACCTACTCGCTATCTCTGTCTTAACTTGTAAGACAGTTGAAGAGCGTCTTCCGATGTCTCTTTCACTTCATATCAGCTACACTGTTTAAGTGACCAAGTGACAATAGTCGCAGGGGCAGGTTTTCTGTTCTGTGTCCCATATAGTGCAGTAAATGATATAATACGTCCTGCGACCATAGCACGGAAAGGTCCCTAATACAATTCCATGAAGTTATAGAAAAGACTTCTTCGATTATCCTGGTGTGACAGCCAAAGCAGCTGGACATATCTTCACATACAATTACCCGCCAATATTACACTATGTACTGAAAAACACATTGAAACATATCCGGTAACTTATCCGACGATATAACATTTTTGACACTTTCATATGCATACATCTAGTTGGAGCCTATACCACGGGAATGCGCTTCCTCCTATTTCAACTTTGTTAACTTTGTTTTTTAACTCAAGAAAGTATAGAAAGTGCACCGCACCATCCATTCAGTCCATATTAGTCCGTATGACTTTTATTGCTACATCTCATTAAGTCTGAGCTACGGAGTTAGAAATTTCACTCATCAGGAAGATGTTGTTCTGAAGGTGTTAAAATATGTTCAGGGCTGGTTGGTTCAAATTCACATAACTGGAAAGTGAGACATCGAATAAGATTATACCGAGCTGAACGTTGCTTAATACATTTTGGAGTAATAAATGCATTCTCGTTCTTTTTTAATAGCCCTCCTGTTATTCGCGCTTTTGCCTGAAAATGTAACGTTACATAGATTAAAGAAATCGATATTATATATCAATCAATTTATTTTTTCCACCACTTTTGAATTCATCCCAAAGTCAGCAACTGTCATATTAAGAGAAATGTGGCAATTAGTTTCTAAATTTAGGATAGTGTAAAATAAATATTTATATATTCTTACATTTACAACCAGCTGCCTTCGGCGACCAGCTTTTTCGCCCGGAATATAATTTCAACTGAATCTCTTATGCATAAATTGATATTCATAGTTCCCTTAACAAAGTAATTTTAAATTTAAAATCTTGATAGACATTTATATATATATATAACCCATGTTCTTTCAATAACCTTGCACCTATTCTGTTTGATGTATGCATGAACGCCACAAACGGAGTCCAGTAACTGTCTGTGTCATATAGCATACCATTGCCCGCTGTCGGCATCAACTCCACTCTCCTATTCCTCTTACAAAATATGCATTTGATTTTAATTTTAAAATGTCGCGGCACATTTTACGTCCAGGAGCACATTAGCTGTATGAAATTATGTTGACTAAAACTTATAATTATACAATAAAATATTACCTTAGCTTTCAAGAATGAAAAAGAAAAATGCAAATAAATATTTATTTAAACAATGAAAACGGTTTGAATTCGTTGAAACAACGAAAAGTACTGTTGTAAATTATGCAAAAAATCTTTTTAAAAGGTTATTAAATTTAGAGAAAAGAATTTACGACAACCTAATTGATATTATCGGAAAGGTATTTTTTAGCTCTCTCAGATGGCGTAAAAATTCTTTTTGTGCTGCAATATCTTCGGAAGTTATTAAGGAAAAACACCAATATATTTCTTATTTTTTGATGAATTAAATTTCTAATTAAAATTTCTAAAATCGGCTCCGAGGTGCACATTACCACCTTCCAAATTATGTTCGTGCCGAATTTCGTAGCTCTATGTCCAGCAATCTGCCCTGTAGAGCGCCAACACACACACACATTCTCCGTTATTATTAGAAGAGATTATATTAACTCCAGCACTTCAGTCAAAGATATTTTTTCATAAAGTCCTACAAAGCTCTTTTTCATATGTTTGCTAAGTTTAAGAGCACCTAAACACATTTTTAAGTGTCACTTACCCATTAAAAGTCTTTGCTTTAACAATTGAAGCAAAATGTTAAGAACGATACTCAGACTCTTTAAAAGACAGCCATATCGATTTCCACTTGGCTGGGTAAAATGCTATTTTGAATCTCTAGAAAATTACATCGGAATGAAAAAGAATAAGTATATGCTACAACCAGATGTGAAGCTATTCAAATAAATAATTGATGTTCTCAGTTAAGAGCTTATTTGTAAAATGTCTTACGGTCCACAAGACGGTAGTAAGTGCCCTTAAAGATGAAGTATTTTCCCCGTGGATACAGAAACAAATTTGAACTGCGTACCAATGATTTATTCATATTTTATTACTGGATATATTTTGGAATACTTTTGAAACTTCTTTGGATTTTCTTTAAAGTTTTGGTACGGCTTAGAGAGCATTAATGTTAATGATATTTTATGTGATTATATATGTCATTTACATCATACGAATTTGTATATAAATTCATTTTTCAGCACAGTAGCTGCAGAATCATCTGTCAAAGCCTTGAACATCGTTTTGTTCAAATTACGCAATCAGTACTAACACTCTGCAATCGCTTCATTATTTGGTTGTCTGATGCATTATCATTATTTTAATAATGCAAATCTAAAACTTATTACTATTGCACCATACTCCTGAATATTGTCTGAATGCTTCTTTGTAGTTTTCATTTCCTTCGTGGCCGGAATTGGTTCGGTTGATACTATTTCCTCACGGTTGATCAAGCTGTTATTAGATTTTAGACATTTAAGTACATTCATCACAATTTCTCAGATGAAGTTGAGGAAAGCTTCAATGTTAAAGTAATTTATTGCGCAAGGTGTTCTTCAAGATTCATTTACACACCACTCAACCTCAAAATGACAGCAGCTATAGTCATAAAAGTGGTGTTTAGGTACAGCAAAGCCGCTAAGTGCTATGCGATGAAAACACTGTCAGCGTCAGCTCGCGGTGAACTGCAGAATTAGCATCCTATCTCAAAAACGGCGAGGTATATGGAAAAATAAATTAAAATACAAAGTTATAGAGCATCAAGGTTTTAGTACAAATAGACACTATGTGGATTTTAATACTAAAATCAGATCACTTGAAAAAGCCCGTTTGTTTGCTCTTGGCTTCCGAAACTGTCTTCACGAAGCCTGGAAGAAAACAGAAGAATGATTCGGACAAAAATGATCTGACCGGACTTTAATCTTAGGGGATATTTCAAAAAGCAGTTTATGCGACTTCTTCGCCAACATTAAAGGACATTTTTACTGATGTGACAAATTACGGATGTTAGTGCCAGATTGACGCCTGATATGCTTTAAAGTGTGAGCAGCGTTAAACTCAAAGAAGGGTCCAAATGGGTATGGCAGTTGACGAAGAGTTATTTGAACTCCAAAACTAAAGGTTTCTTGAGAAAATTTATTGTTTCTGTCTCTTTTCGTCTCGTTTAGTTACGTAACTGTGTTGGAAATCTCGAACAAATAAAGCTGCGTTTTAAGCTTCCTGTTCTTAGTATTAATGTCAACAATTTCTCGTCTTGTGTTAAACTGATGATGATCTGCAATTCCGTAATATACTTTTTTCTCTTTATTGTGCTGATTTAGAGATAAGAGTGTTAATTCTGCAGTTTGTCACCAGATGGCGCTTAAGTCGTTCATGGTGTAGCGCATAGCCCCTTTACTATACCTAGGCACCACTTTTATATCTATAGCTGCATTTTTTTAAAGTTAAGCCCAAGTAAAAAAGTCAGCAAAAAACCTTTGAAAAAACCTTCAGGAAAACTGCAGGTATTTGGGACAAAAAAACCTGCATCTTCCCTTCATATTTTTGTCCGAAATACCTGCAATTTTTCTGAAGGTTTTTTGCTGACTTTTTTTCAGATGGAAAAAAAAACCCGGCGTCTTACCTGCATGCTTTTATGCAAAATATCTGCAGATAAAAAAGCTGTATCTACAGTTAAGTTTTTCCGCCCCTTTTTTCATCCCCCCCTTCTTTTGACGTCATCTTAGAGATTTTCATCGCGTCTCGAATGCCAATTAATTAGAAATCATAATTAATAAAGACTTAATTATTATAATTTCAATTAGTTTAACGAACTAATTTTTAATTGAACTTACTTGAACGACAAAATTTCAAATTCCTCCGAATCGGGGATCGAACCCGCGTTCCTAGAGTTGGTAAGCAAGCGCGCAATCTCCTATACCACCCTATTAGCACAAGACGCCGTACAATATTGCTACGACATCCTCACGATATTATGCGGTATTCAGAATATCGAATAACATCGTGAGGATATCGTACAATATCTTGTGCTAATAGGGCAGACAGGACTTCGAAATGGCGGTGTAAAATAATCTAAGTGTCAACTTCACTCTCTAGTAGCGCCATCTAGTGGTGTAAAAATCAACTATTGCCAGAACATGTAATGTGTTTTAAAATTCGCTTATCTGAGTGACAACAGGTTACTGCTACATGTCTAAACAGTTAGACCATGCATGGACAAGCGATAGAAATTTATTTCCGAAAAGTTTCTTTCTTTAATATTTTAATAATGCTTAATATGTTTTTAATATTTTAATAATGCTTAATATGTTTTTAATATTTT
>BGPR01000681.1:279979-303463 GCA_013235015.1 Araneus ventricosus
ATATGTTTTTAATATTTTAATAATGCTTAATATGTTTTTAATATTTTTATAATGTTTAATATGATATTTCACACGTAAATATTTGTTTTCGTTTCTTTTTTTGTTTTAAACGAAAAAGCTTTTTAATTGGTCAGTTTTCCTACGAAACGATATATATATATATTTATACGACTTTAAAAAGAATTTTTTTAAATATTTTTTTCTATTCAAACGTAAATCAAGATTTGCATTAAAATGCGAAAAAAAGAATATATTACGTTTATTACAGATTAAAATTTTTTATCATCGTCTTTCATATGGAAAATGCTTGATTCTGAATCGCATAAAATTAAGTTTTTTTTCGCAAAATTTTAAAAGTTACATTTTTCTTCAAATATATCTTTTTTTTTTATTAAACCCTAGTTCTCTTCCCTTCCCTCTTCTCTCTCAATCCAGTCCTACTTCAAGCTGTTTGAATCCGAGTTAGATACCATATTATATAAAAATGTATGACACCCAAATAAAATAAAAAGCATTCATTTTTCATGCATCAAAAGCAATTCTCATTTTTCTTCAAAATACCTGAAGTAAAATCCGCTTTAAAAAAATGTGCTAAGTCATTGAAGGTAAATTGAAGTCTATAAACTTGTTGAAAAAAGCCTGTATAAAACCTTAAAAAAATCTGTACATTTCCCGAAGGAAACCTGTAGCTTTTATTTTCCTTTCAAATACCAGTAGAGACCTTCAGAATACCTGAATGGTAATTTACAAGTCTCAGAAAGCCTGCATGAAACCTTTAAATAAACTGTACATTTCTTGAAGGAAACCTGCAGTTTTCATTTTCCTTCAAAATCCCTGTAGAAACCTTCAAAATACCCGTAAAATCTCGTTTTTTTTAAAGGTGTTTTGCTGATTTTTTTTTTACTTGGGAGGGGGTGGTGTAAAGTCTTTAGTGGATATTCTGTATTTATCAGAATTACTAAGTCATTTACCCAAAACATCAAAAAGTATGTCAACAACTAAGCATTTAAGTAATTCATCTTAGAAATTCTCAATCAAAATGTAAGAACTCTTGAATAAAATAATTAAATAAAACCAGTCATGATTAAGATGATGATGGAGCATTATTCTGCTTATTTTACATTGATTGCTTTAGATAACAACTGGTATTAAGTTTCTAACAATTTAAATTAAATCAATTAGGAATAAAAGTCTTTGAATTAGGAAAAAAAATATAATGAGAAAATATTCAACTAAATTGTTTTTTATCATCCATTCCTCTAATCTGCAACCGATTATCTGTATTTTGCGCTCAAGTCTATTATGCCGAAACTAGTTTATAAGGATACAAACATTAAATCAGCTAATGCAAATGAAAGTCAGACATTTTATAATTTGCATACAGTAAAATTTACTCCTGAGAATTAATTAGAGCAATGACACACAAACCTATATTAAACAGGCCTTAGGTTTGATTATTTTAATTTTATCATAGCTATCTGAAAAAATATGCATGAGAAATAACCAAGCTATGTTCGAACACAGAGTAATACTCACTTTATGTGTATTTTAAACGAATAAAAATTTGGTTTCATAATGGAAAATATATTGTGATTATCAATATGAAGCAACAGATAACAAAAATTTAAATTTAACCAAGACAAAAAAATGCCAATCGAAGAAAAGGGAACAGTTCATGTTTTTATAACAATACGTTTGAATTTAAAGGGTTTTAAGAAATCTACTTTATTATATAATGGATGTGAAATAAAAAATAATAATTATTTCTACAATTATGAAACTGACAATTATTTTCTACTTATATAAGGGATTAAAAACTCTTAATTCTTTGATTAGGTATTATTAATATTGTCTCAAGACAATCTTTAAATTTTTAAATATACACAAATATATCAGGCTAATTTACTTCCATTGCTTTTTATTTTCTTATAAAGTATTTTTAGACAGTTTTAAGAAATGCCGGAAGATATACCATGGTTTATTTCATAAAACACTAGGTACTACAAAATTTTCTTCGAAAAATTTTAAATAGTATCTTTCATAAATTATTCCTTTAAAATTTAAAGAAAATGAATATCAGTCGTTTAGTAAAATTGTTAAATTTTAACAATTATTAAAAGAAATTTTACAACCAAACCATTAAATGCCGTGAAATAATTTATTTGTCGTTTAAAGTAACCAACCTCACAGGTGGTGACAACCCTACAGAACCATTTTCTGGGCACTTTAAGACCCTCCACTATCTCGCAACATTTTGGAGAGCCGGAATTCGCTTACTAATGACGCCCGTAATTGCTTTTAAACACACAGGACATAAAAGTAATTTATGGAATCCGGAACATGTAAAAATTTCGTCGTCATTTTTCACTTACCGCATGCGGTCAGTGACAGAGGGAGTCCATTTTTAAATCTGCTCGACACAGCGGATGTACTTGATTAATTGAAAGATTCTTGATTCTGATTCTGTGAACGACATGAATTTGGCGCTTTCCCTGCATTTATACAAGTTTGCTATTTGCACAATACATTTAACGAAAGAACTATAAATTATTTTCGAAAAAATGATGAAAAGCCTTTGGTTGTTTGTAATGCTTTATATATGTGAAAGCATGCATTTGCATTAAGAAGAAATAATTCTAAGCGTAATTTCAAAGTTATTCGGAATTACGTTATTCTCTTGATGATGAATTTTAAAAATTATTTTTATTATCATTAACATTCGGTTATTATTTTGGATGGAAATTATTTTTACGAAATACCAAGAAAACCGAACACGAATTTAAATCTTTTCAAAAATAATTTCAGTAGATGACATAACAATATGTTGTATAAAATTTGTAACACAATGTCTGATATAAATAACAGAAACATAAATTAATTCCATTGGAAAATTCTTTGCAGCTTATAAATTTTATTTGAAATCTTAACAATGTCAATTGTATGGAGTGGATTACATTAACGAGGCAAATATTCATTCCACCGAAGCTCATATATTTAAATTTAGATTATTAAGAATCCACAAGAATTGTTATTAAAAATATATAAATTATTTTGTTTTGATAGCATATGCAGTTCTATCTGATATTTTAAATGTTAAACATTGGTCATACCAAAGCCCATTCTGTGAAATCAAGTTCTTATAAATTGATAAGATTTGAAATAAGAAAGTAATGTACTTTTAATTCAATGAAGATCATAAGGTACTTTTAATTCAAAGAAGAATATAAGGTACTTTTAATTCAAAGAAGAATATAAGGTACTTTTAATTTAAAGAAGAATATAAGGTACTTTTAATTTAAAGAAGAATATAAGGTACTTTTTATTCAAAGAAGAATATAAAATACTTTAAATTCAATGAAGAAAAATGAAATGCTGTGCAATTTTTTAATAGACTTTTTCCCTTTATTGTTCCGATTTCAAGATAACAGCTCTAATTCTGCAGTTTGACACCAGGTGGCGCTGGAAGTCGCTCATGGTGTAGCGCATAGCTACTTTACAATACATAGCCACTTTCTTATACCTTTTACGATGCAAAGGATAGCGTTCTATGAAATTTTCTTCTTGCCATGAAAATTTATTTTATTTAAAGTTTTAATACCTATCTACCGATCGATAATATGTATAAATCGAAATAAATAACAAGCCGATAAATAAATTTGTGATTTTTTTATCCTTTTGTTGACATTGTCGTTCCTGTATTATTGCAGTTTTCAGCGTACTACGAAAAAGTTGATTGATCATGGTAAAAGAACTATTGTTTAGTGTGAGGAAACTAACATTCACAAAATTATTTTTTTTGTTTATTATAGGATTAGTCATCTTGTTTTCTTTCTGACTGTCCTTTATCAATTCTACTTTTGTAGAATGCGCATGTTTCACGCCGTTGGAAATCCAAATGCACACTAATAAACCTATTTATAGATTTTGTATATATATTTATTTATATTCTCTTTACTTGTATTTAGTAGAATATATACTTTTTCCCTCAAAGAAAATTTGATCTTTTCAAAATTTACGTTGAAGCTAATTTAGGAACATTTTATTCAAAAATATTACTGATATGAAAATAAAACTAAGCAAAACTTTTACGGTTGAGGAGGATACAGTGGCAATACATATATGCCTCAGTGACCCAGATATTACAAAAATACAGTACATCTTTAGAGTTCATCGAAAAATTAAAAATAACTAAACACTTTAAGTAACAGAATGAAATTAGCTAGATTGAAATTATGATTGAAAGCCATTTGGGGCACTCGTGTGCGAATGATTTATGGTCCAAAATTTAGTTTATTGAGAAAATCGAAAATAAAGCCTCAAATAACATTTAACCCTTCAAGTCTCGAGCCCTTCATATTGACGTGCATCGAATTATCGCAATTTTAGGCTTATAAACTAAAATTTAATGATTAATTAGCTTTATAATTTGACACAAAAGTTACCTAGTATCCACAAGCATCTCAAGTATACTATAATTTCTTAGATGAATGAAAGAGACAGCCCCTTTCCAAAACAGGAGGGGTCACTTCAAGGGTTAAAAAAATTATCACCAGATTGAATGTGCTGAATAGATGATTGGCGGTTATTAATTGTACTGACGTGAAGAATTGGAAAATCCAGAATGATTCAGGTTCCTGCATTGATATTGCAGAAGTTTAAAAACCTTCAAATGTGTAATTAATAAATATTTAATAGTGGAAAAATAACAGATAAATCTGAATTATCTCTTTTAAAACTGAATATGAAGAATTGTGACAGTTTGTTGGACTGCATAGAGTAGACATTTTAGTTGTCCAATAGGCCGGTTCCATTAGAAGGACGATGGAATTCAATATAAGAATTTCATTGATGGATACTGAATCACGCACACACACACACAATACACAAAAAGAAAAAATGACAATTGATGGATATAGAATTGGTTGAAAACTCCATCTGCATGCCTCATCCAATGGTTTTCGCTAATATTTTTTAAATAAAAATATCAAACATTTTATTAGAATTACATAAACAAACAGCCATAGTAACCAATCAGCAGTATATGTGCATTACTAATATAATAGCCCAGATCTGTCTCTCGGTAACCCTCTGACGTCACCAACAATAAAACTCGAACCATATCACTGCGAGACGTTAAACAGCATTATTTCATTGTTAGAGAGTCTGAATTTCAGTAATTTTAAATTAAAAAAGGGTAATTGTCGTTCTAATTTCAAATTTAATAGCTTCAAAATAGTGAAATAAAATTTTATATCAATTGGTATAAAATTTGTTTCACTATGATAAATTGTTCCCGAGAAATTTTAAATTATATTAATGATATACTTCAAATTAATTTTCGTTTTTAAATAGAAATTAGCAAATCACGTCAGTGGTGTATCATGCATTTGATATAGTTTGGACGCCACGATGCATCTGATTATTTATTACAATCGTCATGATATAATTTGATAACATTTTTGGCAACGTTAAAATTTACAAAAAGACATCTGAAGTACAAGGAAAATTGTTAAACAACGAAAAGTACTTCACACGGAATGATGTTTGCCAAGAGGTTTTTTGAATAAAGAAATATGTAAATAAAATAAAATATTTCCTGTCATAAAACATATGTTTATTTTATTCGTTTTCGATCTATGTTAAACATTTCACTCGCGTATATAGCTATTTAAACACGTCAAATTTGACGGGAAATCTCTCGAATAAAGAGGCAACTTGCAAGCTTCATACCATGACGGGTGATTTTCTAGTTATTATAATAATGGCTCATTATTTTGTTTAAATCTTTTTTTCACTTTATTAAAAAAGTAATACATTTTAAGTCATTATTTAATAGTTTTTTCAGTGAAAACGTGTAAAGTTTTGTTTCGTTTATAGTAGATAAATAGTAATATCAGATCGGATTATACCTTTGCAAAAAAATATAAGACAAAAATGAAAAATTATCAAGTATATGGATAAGTTAATTTTTTTCCTTAAACGATTGTATTTTTACTCTGCAGATAATAGTGCAAGGAAAAGAATAATTTTAGAATTCAGGTATAACGAATTTTATATTTTTAGGGCTGTTGAACAATTGAATTCAGCATAATAAATCCATTCCAAATCATTCGAATTTAAGAACAGACTGAAGATTGCGTTACTCAAATTTGATCCTAAATTGTTCTGTGCGTTTGCAATATTTTAGTCTGTTGTGGATATGAAAACAAAATATTTGATTGAATATTTTTTAAATTTTTGCCTCTCGAATTATAGCTTAACAGAAATATCAAAATAGTCTTAAAAGTATCAGCACAAATAATTATATAAATGGACAATTTAATGGACAAGCTGTTTGAATAATCTATAAGCACATACCTATAAGAAATGTTAATGACAAAATGAACAACATTTATTCAAATATGAGAAGAAATTAACATAAAATGCTATTTACAAGTGTTTTTGTATAGAATCTTGAATAATGATGAATATTACCTAAAATAAAATCATTTATTTATCATCACGAACTTATAAACTCTAAACAAATTGCCAAAAGAAAGTGCTCGATATATTGTATCACTTTATTCTATAACCTTATTAATATGGAAGACTGAAATATCTACATTATTTATTCATCTTGCGGTATGTTTGATAATATATGCGCTACGCCCAAAGAGTTGACGTCTGTCTTTTCCATCATGTCTTTCCACATCAAAACTTTGCAAGGAAATTCATGAATATTTTCCCATAAATTCCTGAAGGAGAGGGAAATAGAATATTCACAGCTAAATATTGACGTGGGCAGATGACGCCACCATTTGAATTGGAAAAACGATTTCTGAATATATTAGAAAAACATAGCGAATCTTCCTCTTTTACTGAATGACAGATAATAGACAGGAAAAATCTGCCAAAAATTGCACATCTTACGTATGAATAGTATGTGTTTGTTCCGAGCTCAGTAGCATGTTTCTTTAATATTTACAAAGTAAAAGCATCAAAATGTTATTAAAGATGCATATTTTCTGTACTTGTTTTTTTATTATTGGTTATGCTAAATATTAGAAGAAAGATTCCTAATGAAGTTGAAATCATGGATAATTAATAGAAATATAAGATTATTTGTTACAATCAAAATTTCTTCGGAATGAATCGAATAAATTATTGAAATTATAATTGCGAAGATTTTTTTTCAAGGTTTGCCAAATTAATTTCCTGAATACTTAGTGAATGTAATATCTACGGCCAAAATAAACAGTAGGTTTTTAGGCGTATTTTTGCAATTGCTTTGATCAAATTTATTTATGGTATATTTCACCATCAAGATCTTCCATATGCAGTCTTCAGAAGTATAAAATAATTGTTAACATATTATTACATCTAGAAATAATATTTAAATTATGTACTAACTTTCTCTGTTAAAATTATAAGTTTTCTCAAGAATGAAGATTATTTTTCAAATCTAAAGATTCAATACATAAAAAATATTGCTTTATATTTAATTTTTGATGAAATTTTTGAAATCCCGTTTTCCGTCACTTCAAGGCATAAAATAGATTTAGAATTAGCTTGAAAGCAAATACATTCATTGCATTCTCTCTCTCTCTCTCTCTCTATCTGGATGAATGTAATAAGATCCAGCGATTGAGTAAGTTCTTTGATTTCAGAGGAATTAAATTAATTAAAAAAATAATTTTTTGAGAAAGGCAAAATTACTGTACAAGTATTTAACATTTACAAATATAATTCAGTCTTATCATTTTCTGAATATGCTCAATTTAGAAGGGCAGGTTTGAACGTCAAGGAATGATTTTCATTTTTTCCCTTGGAAATCATTGGGAAAATTTGTTTAGCAGCAGTTCGTATTCTCAAAATATTTCAAGAAATTTTCTAAAAAATGTGAAGAATTTCGAAGAATATATTTGAACATTTATTCTCGACATTGCTATTAAAATTTTAAAATCATAAATTGTTTATTTCTTCATAAAAGAAAGCAATATGTCGCTGCTTAAATTGGCAACTTAAATGCAAAATTAATATTTCATTGTGATGAAACTTCTACTCCTAACTCACGCAGTGCATACATATTTCTTCAAATTTCGCAGTTTCTTATCAAAATGTTCCTGATGGAGTCTTTTTTTAAAGAAACTTTAAAAGCTAAAATGACAAAAGACGACAGTACGTAATAAAGCCAAAATTCGATTTAGAAATCTCATTCATGACAATTTCCAAAACTTCATCCTAATATGGTTTAGAGCTTAAAAAATTTTTCCTTAGAAATCTAATTTCTTTAAAGTTAATTTAAGAGCAGAAGTTCGTGATTCAATAAATTCAAGTTATGTTAATACAATAAAATGATAAAATAACATATATGCTACTAATTCTCATTGCAGCATTTCAAATTTCGAAGTAGAAAACTACCAAAGGAGAAACAAACGCAATTTTAAAAATATTTATGTATGTTTCTACGTTAGGGAATGATAATCTTTCAGCTTCTACGATTTCTTCTGAGGTTACGAGGAAATCCTTCGCGAATTCTTTGATACGAGACGAGAGAAACCAGAATACTCCTAGAAATACGAAATTCAAATGACTACTTGGGTTGTTTTACGAAAGAAACACGGCATTTTTTTATCCGGCTCCTTGACTTAGTCTCATTGTCTTTTCCTTTCCTCTAATTCTCTTTTAATTGGATGCACACAAATTTGCATCGGAAGAGGGGAGTGCTTTGCTAAAACCAACCCTACTGTAATGATTAGAAATTGTTGGTTTCAGTGATCTGCGATGTAAGAATTTGTTCAAAGGATTTACTTTCTTGATTGTATGGAAATCAGAGATTAAGTAAAAGCTGCTTTCAATAAAGAAAACCGAATTGACTTTTAATTAGTACGTTGATGTTGCTCCAAGTTCTTCATGTTACACAGAGCGCGGAGTAGGTTATTTGAATAACAATTTAGACTCTTCCTACATGGCCAAAATATCGAGAGAAGATGTTCGCTTTTATTTGTCATAAGATATATTATGGCAGAAATGAGAATTACGCTATATAATTCATTTTTTTATTTTGTAATATTAATAAATACTAAAGGCAATGTTTTCATGCAGTATTGCAAACAATCAATTAGAATTACGGGAACAACGAAAAAGTTAATCCTTTGGGATTCACTTGATATGCATATGTATTTTTGAAACAAGAAAGTCCTTTTGGAATATGTATTGATAAAGAATTAAGAATTTTGTAGATTCTTCCATCCATATCTTGCCAATAATAGAACAGTAATATTTATATTTTACATAAACTATGTAATGAGAAATATTTAATTTGTTTTAAAAAATTACAGATTCTTATAAAAAATATTTCAGCCGGTACTTAGTATAAAGTAATATTTCAGGTTTGTTGTATCAAGAAGGGAAAAAAATTAAATTGTTGGACACGAAAATAGAAAGAAAGAAAATACCTTAAACATAAATGATTATATTTAGAGAAAAGTTTAAATCTATTTAAACTCTATAACTGCAGCAAAATTGAGTGTTTCCGACATGTTCAGCTTCATTTTGCAAATGCAGTATTTTTTGGAAAATATATTGAATTGTTATATCACAACTTCCTAACACGGCTTAGACAGAAAATGTGCTGTAAATGTTTATAAGGGAAAGGAGGGTAAGATTACGCAGTCGGGTAAGAGTACGCAGGGATTTTTTTTCCCTGTTGGCAGCAGTGCAAGCAGAAGCAAGTGTGATCATATCATCATATGTGTTTTCAGCTATCTCAAGTGACCGCCATAGTTATTTTCATCCTTGCTGTCTTTCATTTATCAGGTAATATATGTTTTCGTTATGTTAGCATGTAATTTTTCTATGAAGAAATCTTAATTTTTTTGTAAATAAAGGACTAATGCTTTCTTTCAAAGTAAATATCATTATGAGCATTGTTCCCTTCCGAACAACGTGGCCACGTTAGAATTTAACTTTAGTGAAAGAATATTAACTTAACCATCTATGGACGATTTAGAGAAGCAATACATCGGCGGCTAAGATTACGCACAGACCAGATATGCGTACTCTTATCCGTTCTGTAATTTGAAGCAGCCATTCCAACATAACTTAGCATTTTATTTTATCATTATTATTATTATTATTATTATTAAAAATGAGATTGGGATAATAATCTGAAGAGCTGTTGTCTGGAGAAAAAGTTTCCAGTCCATAGAAATCCAAATAATGAGGGAGCAATATGACTAGGCTGCGAAAAACATATGATGATTGGATTCAGTGTGGATTATGTAAGGAGTATTGGCATGAGGAATGTTACAGTTACGAAGGCAGTGGAGCATTTGTATGCGAACTACTGCTAAATTTTCAGGGTGCGTAATCTTGGCCTCACGGCCTGCGTACTCTTACCCGCCAAGTCGGGTAAGAGTACGCATTTGGCATTTTTTTCTTGCGTTTCGTAACATAAAGCTAAAATTTTCATTTTTTGTACCCTTCTTCCTAAGTTAAAATGCGCCAATAAATACCAAACCAACCAACCAACCAACCAATCTTCCTAAGTTAATAATCTATGATGCAGTATATTTTGGAGGCTCTGACTTTTCAACTCTCATTTTTATAATGGAAAATCCACTAGGTCGTACTCTTACCCTCCTTTACCTTATATATATCTTGATATATTATTTTAATACGACTTCCATGTTTATCATTGTTATCAGAATTTATTTATGTATATTCATATGAATCTCACATCTGTCTCCTTAATTGAGAAAATAGACATCCATCTGATATGTAAACATTATTGGAGACATATAAATATTCGATTTCGATTTTATTTATGTAGAATTTAAGACGAACTTTGATGCGAGATGAGATTATTTTCTACACGAATATTGCTATCTGAAGTGAATATAAATGGGGTTTTCCTCTTGATATATCTCACTCACACATATTCGAAAATACAGAAAAGAAAATTGATACATAAAGAATTGACTATACTGTATAAATTTATTCATTCTAATATATCATTTTTTCCCCAAATATGCAACCCATTCTTAAAGAATGCTTTCTTTTTTACAATGAAGCATTATATTGAAAGTCTGACCATAACACCGAACCAGAAAATTAAAGATTAGCACTCCTTTTCCGATTTTTGATAATTGTCGAATATTGTTGAGTCATGGTGAATTGTGTTTAAATATATACTTATCACTTTCTTTCGACAGCGTAAGAAACCTCGAAATATAGTTATTGACCGAGCGACGAGAGGTCTTCTTCAAACTCAACCGTTCAGCATTTGATCTAGCTCAAGAATGAAGACTCACTCCACATCAGAAGGTTTAGTGTACAAATCACGTCCAGGTCACCAAAATATGTAAAGATTATTGACGAAAAATAAAGGAACTCCCAAAATTAAAACGTTTCTTCCAAAAGCAACTTCATTCCATCATATATCAAGGTTGCATTCCATAAAAGCTTTGTAACTCCAAATTATCTTCTTATCGCCAATCTGATAAACATAAATTTAGAAAAGAAACAAAATCGTCTGCCATTTAATTAGTTAAATTTTAATTAAAACAAAGATAAAATTAAATGTAGATATGACTTCAAAAACCATCTGTAATTGATACTAAATTAAATTAAATTAAACAAAGATAATAATATAAATATTGCTTATAATATGGAGATTGTACATCTGTTTGTCCGTAAATTTGTTTGTAACGCAATCACGGTCAAATTCGCTGCTCGAATTTCTTCAAATTTCGTATGAATGATCTTTGAAGATGTTAAAAACTGCGTATATGTAAGGAATATTTAAATTCCGTTTTAAGATGTGGGCGTTTTAATGGTTTCCTTTCTTGTAATGCTGAGCTTTTTCAATGATTCTAGCCAAATGAAAATCCATTCATAGTGCAAATGGTATTTAATTGCAGTATTTAATAAAAAATAGATATTTAATTCTAATTATATTAATACTGATAAAAGCGGCCGATTAATTTTTCGATGATTTCTGAAAACATCAAAAAGTAGAGACTTATGTAAATAATGCGCTTTCGAAAAAAAAAATAATTGGTTAAATCTTAAAGCGTCCGAATGGCAAAAATCTCAAAGCTTAATCGAAATGAAATGAAATGGTGAAATCTTTAAAGACTCCGATGAAGAGCAGATATTAGATTTTTATTTTATTTTTTTTAATATGACGCCTATCGTTGATATAACTACTATTTTATCACTTCCCTATTCTTTATGGAAAGAACTGTCAATCATTAGGACAGTTTTACACAAAGCAACTATCTGTGAGTATGCCAAACAAAAATTTAAACAATAACTCAATCAAATATCCAGCATTCTTTTCACCCTAAGTGAATAGTATAGTTGTTTTCTTGCCATTAAGCCCTAGGATTTACAAAGTTAATAAAGAAATGTGAAAGTATTCAAATTTATTGAAAATTATTACATACATTTTAAACAATCGTCACCTAAAAAAATAAAATTCCGGAAAATTTTTAAACGACAGATATAGCCTGCACTCAATAATGAGCTTCTCTGTTGGAGATTTAAATGCCACACTTTAAATGGGACAAGTATTGTAGAACCAAAATTTTTAGTTGAATTCTGCAGAAATATTTTAACAGATCCAAAGATAAATAAAAATGCATAACATAACCATATTTCATGTTTATCTTTATGAAGTGCCAGAAACTTTCACTTAATCATTTTAATGCAAAGGCAAGACATTTTTTTAATTATAGCCTTTCATGAAAAATGGTTACAGTTAATCTGGAAAAAATACACCTTAACATTAATTACCTGCACTCTTTTGAGAGCCAAATTTCCTCTTTTGTGAGTAAACTTTTTGAAAGTGACATTATTTAGAGTATGTAGTGAATTTTGTAATACATTTTCAACCTTATGCACCATGTAACTTTACTAACTGAGCAATCTAATAGTATTGCTTGAAATTTGCTACCTATATATGTTTAATATTCT
This sequence comes from Araneus ventricosus, assembly GCA_013235015.1. Classification (NCBI taxonomy): domain Eukaryota; kingdom Metazoa; phylum Arthropoda; class Arachnida; order Araneae; family Araneidae; genus Araneus; species Araneus ventricosus. The sequence continues at coordinate 292,940 of BGPR01000681.1, forward strand.
GAATAGCTGAATATAATAGTATGTCTGTTAGCAAATAAATTTTCAATTTCTTAGATAGAATTAGTCTATGATAATAACTAATGTTCTGTTCCTATCAAATTATGAATGAATGTTTGTTTTTCTGTTAATTATTTGTAAGAATAGAAACGATTAAATAGACTTCTACGCTCGTAAACTTAAATTACTTTTTTTATCATGAGTAAAGCATTTGCGAAGATGATTTAGAATTCGCGCCGAATAAGTATTTATACCTAAAAGTTAGTATTAGAAGCGCAACTCATTTTGGGCAAGAAAAATATCGATCAGACTATATTCATTATGCGATTTTCAAAGCTTTTCAAATGTTACTCTTTAAATTTTGTTAGTAACCTCTCTATTTTATAATACAATCCCTCAATCTGCTTGAACCTTACAATTCTAACAATATAATACATAATTAATAGATATGTAGTTAAGTTAACCCTTAATTGGAGGGGCTGGTTGCAGAGAACGCCAGTCAGTTTTTTCTTGCTATCAATTTTCGACTTTTCCTCTTGGAACCCTCTCCCTTCCTCTAACGTTATAGGAATTTTCGACAATACAATGCGTCTAGCCGATTCTTTCAGTCTGACTTCTGCTTTCCAATCTAAGAATTTTATTTATTTATTTATATTCACGTCAAAACACTCACTGCACCAGAAACTTGTGCGCAGCCTTCAGATTCGAAGACGAAGATACGACGGGCACACGCAAAAAAACTGATAGCTACAGTGAGAGGGTTTTCAACTCTTTAAATGAAGTCTGCCAAAAATTTTATACATCTGGTGAACCAACTCACGATCGACAAAAAAATGGAAGCTCTTTCGTGGGAGATACTCGTTTATTCAACATATGCCGATTATATTTTCTTCTTTTTCTATATTATCTGCCATTATTTTTCTCCACTTCTCTCTGCCATAGTTCTTGAACAGATTAAAGTCATGTTAGATTGCAAATATTGCATCAACATATTTTTTTCGGTTTTGTCAGTATTTTTAATTAATTTAATTCTTCGCCACTAAAGTTTCTTTCATCTCTTGTGGCAACTTTGGCATATTTTGAAATTCAAACGATAATTTTAGCCGTTTCTTTAATTATCTAAATTTTACTTAATTATTTACTTTGTTTTCGATTTAAATAGTATTTGTCTTAACTTTTGTTGTTGTTTCCATTAAGGTTTCAAGTTCAATAATTTTTAAATTCAAATTTTGCTACGGGATTATTTCTTCGCCATCTTGGTTCGCGTAGGTTTTTGGCGTAATCAGTTTTGGGCGTCTGTATCTGGAATCATTTTCCGTTACGATTTGAACTTCTTTTGTGATGGGCTAAGCGAGTGGTTGGTGTTGTTCCCGCTGCGGGCCCCAGGGCCGGTTAGGGTCTTACCTCTGCTTTAATTTTTTCCGTTAATATTTTTTGTATATTTGAATCTGAAGCTGAAGATATTTTTTGTTCTTGATTGGTTTTCCTTGAAGGAAACATTATGAGAAACCACAGTGATGAATAATCTGAAAATGGAATGAAGTTTTTTTTCTACAGCACTTTTCCAAAACAATCTGTGAATTAAAATGCTGTGTGTGAGGGAAAGCAGTTATTGCTTCTTCATTTTAAAATGAACTCTGCTACGTGGTGGCATGAACGCTGGTCTTCATCAGTGTTACAGAGTTATAAATGATTATCACCTTTTACAAGATCAGCAATATGTGTAATACCTTCAGCATTTTTCTTCTTCATCGTAATAATGTGTTCTGCTAATTACGGAGATTATGATCATCTTTTAAGCTTCAATTTCTGCTGAACGTCTTTTTCCCATCTTCAGCTTTTCCGATTTTTTGAGTGAGTGATACAAGTCTAAAAAAATGGCCGAAGAAAATGCGAAAGTGTGCAAGTAGCATACTTCAAATATCATTGTTGAGTGAATACAAGGCAAATTCACTTGTAAAATAGTGTTCATCAATTCAAGACGTGTTTCTTATGTGGCACAGAATAATGATCATTACATCTCTATCGTATTTAGTTTTTTTATTCTTTTTACTGTGTGTTCTAAAATATAATTCTTAGGCCTGCAGTGCTAATGTGTAGCTACAATTTTTATTTTTTGTTTTGTTTAATAAATGTTCATTCCTGTGCATCAATTTTTATGCATATATCTAATTTTTGTGGCAGTGATTAATTTCAATATTAATAATTGTTAAATAAAAAATATTTAAATTTTAATAAATTTGTTTTTCTTTAATTGATGTAGCGCAATGTACTACCACTGTTTGCAAATTGACTTTTAATTAAGTAGCTAGGCTTTTCAGGTCAGCAAAGGTAGGTGGTTTATGAGTATTGCTGGAATAGCTAATAATTGAGTTATATTTTTCAGTACCCAAAATTTATTTTATAATTGATATCCATCTATATATATATATATATTAAATAGACTAAATTTTAACTTTGGGTACCAGTTTTGTTTTTAACACTTTAATATAATCCTAGCTACCCCATCCAATATATTTCAATATTTAGTGCCGCAACATGTTATAAACTAAGAAACATATGTAGAAATATGAAGAAGAATGTAGAGAAAATGACATAGCGCATGCTACACGTCGCCTCTCCCAAACTGTGCCATAAGCTATCCCCTCCGATAAAAGGTTAAGAACTAAAATAATTTCGACACGGTATTGAGTACAATTCACTGCGCACCATGCGACAAGTTTCTAATTTCGTGACTTTTCGCACATGCGGAGAAATTGCTTTTTGCTTTCCGCTGACACATATGACTATTGACCATATATGTTCTTGTAATGTATGTTTGAAAGAATTTATCATATTCACTCGGCAAATTATTCAGTAAATTAAGATAAGTCTTACAACAAAATCGTTATATCTTATGAACTTTCAGTTTTTTATAATATAATACATTTTAAATGGAGCTGCTTTCAAATTGCTCGTTTAAGCACTTTTGATAAACTGAAATCTGCAAATGGATCAGTGTACTTTTAGAAATTGATCTCTTTACCCCCATGGTTAAGGTCTATATAAATGTTCATGTTGTTCTAAGCTTACACTTAAGAAGAATTTCATTAGCTTACATGTCCTTGAAATATAGAAATGGAAGCACAATTCGTACTTCATGTGATAATTTTCAAAAATGTATAATATCTGCAGAGATATTTCCAACAAACCCAAGAAACAATAATAATATACAAATGCCTGCAGTGAAGAGAATTTAAAAGTTATAAGAAAACAAAATTTATTTATACAATTTGGGCCATTTCAGTACATTTTAGGAAAATTTTAAACTGACATTTTCTATCAACTTTTACGTATATTTGATAGCAAATTTAATTCAAGTTATATTGATGACATATTCTGATGTTAGTCGCATATTCAACATTCTAATATATATCATAATGGCAATTTAAATATTTTCAGAACGTTTAAAATCAAAGCTTCTTTTTGGTTTTGACAAAGAATCTTTCGAAAAAAAGAGTGTAATTTAAAATGCTTCTAATGGATTACAGATGCATGGCAAATTGTCGATATTTAAGTTACTTTTGAAATTTTCTATCAAATTTAAAGTATATTTGATAGCAAATTTAATTCAAATTAAATTGGTGGCATATTCTGACGTTAGTCGCGTATTCAACATTCTAATATATATCATAATGACAAGTTAAATATTTTCAGAACGATTAAAATCAAAGCTTCTTTTTCGTTTTGACAAAGTATCTTTCGAACAAAAGAGTGTAATTTAAAATGCTTCTAATGGATTACAGACGCATGGCAAATTGTCGATATTTAAGTTGCTTTTGGTATCATATTGAAATTCTGTCTTTTCGATTTATGTTCGTAGATCTTAAACCGATTACACTAATCATAGTTTAACGAGTATTTGTAGCGCGCACTCCACAGAACTGGCTCATATATTCTCTCGCCTTTAAACTAATTTAATAATCTATTAGAGCAAAGTAAACGCAGACATATTGAAATGAATGATTTGTCTCATCCAGTTAATGAAATTAGAATTTAACTGTTATTACGATTATGCGATAAGTAAATGCTGATTGTGGAAATTCGATGAAATCACGCAAGGAGTTTGTGAAAATTTTAATTTCGAGTGGATGCATTTAAATAAATTGATAAATACATTTTCAAAATTTCCATTTAAAATCTAAAATGCGCCGCATAATCTAACTATTAAAATAATCATTTAAATAAAAAAGAAATAGCATTTTGCTTGAAATAGAAAATATCATTTTGCATCATTTTATTTTCAAATCAATCTTTTGAATCTTTTGTGTTATATATAATGGTAATTTCTCAGAAGATTTGGATTCATGTCTTAGTGCACCACAAAATTATAATTCCCTGTTTTCGCAAGTAGTTTTATTTAAACAATAACGAAGAAAAGATTTAATTTGTAATTCGGTTTTCTCAAACGATCCTTTTTATAGCGTAGTAGTATAAGGGTTTACGTTGTATTTTATGACAGATTTTATTACGAATTTAGTAAAGAAATGTTTTATTGTTTTTCCTACCAAAAATGTTCTACGACGATTTCAGTAAGACGTCGACGCTGTACACTAGGCAGTACCGATGAAAAGCATACAAGCTTCATTTCTGTACGTCAAGATCGAATTTTGTATAACAATAAATCTAATTTTAATTAATTAGATTCAAAATCTAGGGAAACAGCTATTTTGAAGAATAACATGTAATGAAGAATAATGTTTTTATAAATATCAAAACAAAATAGTAAATTTTAGAGCAGAAATGCTAGACAAAACGGGGTTATTTTAATGTCGCTGGCTTCATAAAATCTAATAAACTCATCTGACGACTCAAGTAAAATTTTTTCGTATCAAGCTAGTATTAATTTTTCCTTTTCTTATAATTAGAACATATTCATAAACAACACATTTTTGATCCATTATAATTACATTCATAAACAACATATTCTAAATATTTCCATAATGTAGAGGCCTTATGAATAGAACAGTTCTATCCAGCTTTTATTGAAACTTGTTTTTCTGATATATCTGGATCTTTGGTGTTAGATTCAATGATAAATATTTGCTTGCAAATTTCTACAAGCTCATTGAGTTCTATTTCTTTACTATGTGAGTCCTATAGTTCATTCATTGCTACTATCAATTTCCACTTGGCAACTTCTATTACGTGAATAAGATGTTGCATTTTGACATTGTTTCTTGGCTCATTTGTGAAAAGGAGAGGGCAAATTTTTATATTTTTGATATTTGCTTTATATCTGAATTCGCCATTTGTAGCTAAAACGGAGAATATTCGAAATGGGTAGAGACTCACATAGCATCGAGTTAGTGTAAGTTCAGATATTACTTTACTTCAAGGAACAGAGACTGACATATATATTTTCGATTCTTACATTTTAACATAAAATCTCAAAGTCAATTAATTTGTTAAGCATCTAGGTACTTTGAGTTCCCATTCTTAAAATTTATTGAAACTATTTGTTGGATGATTTAATTCAATTAATACATGTGCTTATTTTTGCAAAATTCATTACAAAGGGATGTTGCGACCTAACAAAAATTTACATTTACCATGGCATTTTTGTGCCGTCTGTGTAATATTCTATTTATTATCATTCATAAAATTAATTTTATTTTAGTATTATTTTATATTTTTTCCTTTTATATTTCAAAATGTTATGTATTTGTTGAGTAAAACAGTATATATTCTAATAATATTTTATATATTATTATTTATTTATTATATATTTTCGTATTTTGTACTCGGATGAATTGTTGCATTGAAGTAGATTTAACGCCATTCAATGTTGCTTCTTCGCTATGTATGCGAAATATACAAAGGGAAATTATTATAATCCTCAAAATATTCAACCTGGAAATTTGATGATTGCTGACATTTTTTCCATCCCTTAGTCTGAAAAAATTATATTTGGGATATTGTCTGTATGTCTTAATGTTCTTGAACACTGTAACTTGAAATCGCAGCCAGCTAAATGTACGAAATTTTGCATGTCATCATTATATAAAATAAGCATGTCTCTATAAATATTTTTAAAAATCTTTGAAAGTGAATACTGTTCGGTCTGTGTTCTCGACAACGCTATAATTCATATTTATATCGGGAAATATAGATGAATCTTATGGCGTTTTTCTTACAGTAATTGTGTATCATATTTTGAACCGAAGCCAAAATAGAGAATAGATAGTACTCTCCAAATTTTTCTTCAAGCAGATAACTTCCAGATGCGAACTGAATTTCAGTCATAAAGTTGTGAAGCTCTCCAAGTAAACACCACACATTTAGTACGAAGTTTGATGGGAATGTTGTCCTTATATTCTGCGGTACTTTTTATTCTTTATCAATATTCTTTTAAGAAACATCGGTTCAAAATTTACCACTCTAATATCTGATCTTATTATCAAAGGGAATACAATGAAAACAGAATGAATTTATTTAACTGTTTATTTAAACTTATTTTCATATTTATATTCAAATTTACAAGTTTTTTATATAATTTTAATTGATAGTCCATTAATACTAATAGATGCCAGAAAGCAGACTTCTGTTCCAAACCATCTTAATTTATTCTTCTTAATTTAGAACTACACAGAATGATGCGTTTAATTAGAATCGAATTACATATTTATTATAAATGTGCTGACACCACATACATCTTTTGTGAGTAATTATATGTAAATAAAAAAAATAGCATTTCACTAACACGTTTCATTAAGCTACATCTTACTGTTTTAAAAGCTAACACTATACTCAAATGGATAATATGCATATCTCAAAATTTAATTCAGTTACAAACGAGAAAAAAGTTGAAGTGGAAAATTTCAACTATTAGAGTTTGCAATGAGCGAGGTGGTAGAGTTGCAAGAACGGGGTTTACAGTGGCAAAAATGTTAGCTTAATGGAATTACTTTTTCATTGGGAAAGCTTTTCGATATAATAGGGCATTTTCAGAACAACAATATGGACAGACATATGAAAATTACTTTGTTAACATTTTCTTATGGAAAAGGCATGAATAAAATAACTCTCCCCACACAGCACACCCTACTCCCAAGGACTTCCCCATGTACGTACTTCGCGGGAGGCTGTGGTATCCAAAGGAGGTCCTGGCGGTGTCAAAGCACGCGCAAAGGACGGCCACAGGAAATCGAATGTCCGCCTAAATTCCTCCTTTCTATAGCGCTACGATGTCCTTCACGGGAGGTGGGGAACATCTCTGAGATAGCCGACGCGGGAGGCTTTACTGACGCAGGTCATGGGATGGAGGCTCGTTTGCGTTTTAAAGGACCATTTTCATAGGTTTTCGCACAAGAAGATTTATTCAGAATGCTCTTATAAATCTCTTATTTTCTTAACCGATTTTAAACTGTTTTAATTTTATTTTGTCTCTTTTTTAAAAATAATATTCATTCGGCGCTAATTTCTTTATCAACGCATGAATTAATTACTTGAAATATAAAAGTGTAATCGCTTTTACCTAAGCTTATTCTTTTTTAAAAGATAAAAATAATTTTACTGGATACAAATGACTTTAAATTGAAAATGGTATTTATAGTGATGTAGTTGTGAATATCTGACAGTTTAAAAAAATCACTTATTGGAGCTAAGGTGTACATTAAATTAAAATAACCATATACAGTGTCAAATTTTATCGTAGAATGAAATCAAATAAGAGCATTTGTATTATAATTTAATAAGAGCATTTGTCTGATATGCACTTAGGAGCTGTAGAAAATTCATGAACATGTATTGGTATTCAAATTTATGGCAAAATTATATTTACCTGGTTAATTTTCTCCATTTTTACATTTCCTAAATATACAATAAATCTTTTCGGTATTCTTTTTTTTAAAAAATTCATAAACTAAACACAAAAAAATAAATGTATGATTTTTCTCAATTAAGCAGCATTTTATTACAGTACGTATATTTATAAAGCTATACAGTTGAACTCCGGGAATCCAAACTAATTGGGGGATGTCCTTTGTTCGGATTTCGGGGAATTCAGATTATCAGGAAATTCAGTAAAACACTCTTGATGCAGTAGATTTTGACTCTTTGTGCTCTGTTAAGGTTTACGGAAAGAGCAGGCGGCAATTCTTACGGTACAGAGGTAAACAAGTTGAGGGTAGAAAGAAAATATCCGAGTTTTTTTCTACTCACTAAGATTCTCATTCCCTCTTGAAGAACAAATCGAGTTTTTTTTTAGTTTTGTTTCGGATTCGTAAATGTTATTTTTCCTTCATTTTTCTGTAAATTTTTCAGAAAATTAATATATATATATATATATATGTTCGTATAATCAGAAATTTTGGATTCTCGTGGTTATACTACGTTAATAAATACCCTTACTTTTTTACAAATACTGATAATAAGGTGAAAGGTAGTAGAAAATTTTCCCCAATTCCTTTCCATTTTTTAAAATTTACAAATATACATTAAATTAATTTTAATTATGATATTATAAGCATTTACATGCTAATAAAAGCACATAATAATTGTGTTTTAGTTCTTTATATTTTTGAAAATTTTAGACAATTACAAATCTTTTATTTAAGGGCAGATGTATTCTTCCAAATAAGGGTCAAAACGTCACAATTTGTTATTTATGTATTTATAAATTGAAAACATTCATAAATTTACATGGTAGTATAAAGACCTATCAGTTATGTTGTGACGATTGTAATTGCTTTGAGATGTTGAAAAATATTTCCAATTTTTATGAAGTTTTGAAGCTTTGTAAAACAAGTTTTTGATGAAGTTAAAAATCTAAGTAACTTATTTTTTTATTAATTTTTAGTTACTCTTCAGAGCGAAAGGTCACACATTTCAGTTAATTACGTTATTTATTTATATTCATTTTTCAAAACGATAGGAAATTTCTAGAAATAAAGTTTGCATGAATTTTTTGATGAGAGCATAATTGATCGAATTAAAACCTGTATTAATACGTATTTAAAAGTTCGTGTTTAACAATTGTTCACTTATTTCAGCATGTATCCTTTCATGAGTTTCAGAGGGCCTACCCGACATATGTGAACATATATTACGCATCTATTTCTGTACTTGAGCTATTTTCATATATTAATTTATAACTAGCGCATTGCTTTCGGTGAGTTGCTGGTTCGCCCTCTAATATGAATTTAAATAATTAAATAATTAATAATAATTCATTTAAACTTCATTTAATTTGCACGTTTAAAATTTTTAGCATTAGCTATTTTGAATTAAATCTATCCAACGAAATTAATTAAAATGGAAGGTACGGAACTGAATGGCTAGCTTTTTTTTTGGAAAAAAAAAGATTTAAGCTGTGATTTATAAGAATGAGTTCCATAAACAAAATAATATGGGAAAAAGTTAATGTAGATTAAATTTTAAATGATTTCATACTAACCATTCTCTTAAAGAAGCAAAGTAAAATATAATTGCTATGTAAGTCATATCTATCCAAAATTCCTCAACAAGAAGCTTTGAAACCGCATAGTGTGAATAGCTCTTTGAGAGTCCAATTGAATGTATAATAATAGAATGCATGTACTAAGCATGCATTCTATTATTATTCTATATTTTATAATTATTCAGTTCTATGTGTCGTTATGATCAACTACTCAAGATCCCTTCCATAAATTTATTAAAGAGTATGGCGAAACACGCCGTTTCTTTTGTTGCATGATTCACAGTTTACTCGTTGTATTAACAGCTGAGAGAGCAACATACACCAAGAAGTACATTCCTTCCCTCATTGACGAACATGGGTGGCTTAGATTCTGCAAAGGGGTGTGTTTTGGTGTCTCCGTTGTTGAAACCACAGAAGTTAAAAGCCGGAAAAGCGTTCCCTACTGTAATAAAATTCTCGTCGGGGGACAAAGGATCTGCTTCGCTCGAGGGTTTCGGGGTCACTCCATCTTCCCTTGGAATACCCGGCATGAGATACATTGAGAACAATGCAGCGAGCAATAAAGCAATAAATCAACAATGGAAAAGCACCCTTCCTAGATTTTTCCACAGGCGTTGTCGCACCGATTCAGTACTCACGTATCCGGGAAACGGCGGCAATTTTCGAAAGAAACCGTTTTGCATTCGCGTACCTAGTGTCCAAGAAATATATTTTTAAACAAAATAGACGATATTGGGTACATATATTTGTTGATTCTAGGCTTAATAGGAGTAGGATTTATACTTCTTTTGGGGATTTACGACAAAACCCTGATAGGTTTTTCAATTATTTCCGAATGAGTGCCCAATCATCTGGCGAACTCGCGGCAAAAATTATTCTTAAGATTCAGTCACAGAATATCTGGATGAGATTGTCTTCACCTCCTATTGAAATGTTAGCTGCAACTATAAGATAAGCGAAATATTTATTCGGAATTCAATAGGAATGACAGAACTAAAGATAAAATAACTTTTTCTGCATATGTAAAGATTGTTTTTAATTAATAATATACCTCAATAAATAATTCAATATCTACATTATCAAAATTG
>BGPR01000681.1:308463-350066 GCA_013235015.1 Araneus ventricosus
AATGTTCAGATGCGAAATAAGAATATATACTTCCGTTTGAATGTCGTAGACGTAATAATAATTAATGGGAATTCAGTTTAAGTTGAATTTCCAAGCGGGTTTTTTTTTTTTCATTGAGAAGACTACTTATAGTAATTTTGATTGTCTGAAATAAAACAATTTAACTCTTTTCTACACAATAATTAAAATAATGATGAAAATGTTGATTTAAATCCGGTTATTATTTTTTTATTAAACATGCCATTTGATACCATTGCATATTTCTTTCTACTCTACCAGTAAGTCTTTTAAGATGAGTGTTTTATCGAAATTATGAGTAATGTGCTTACTAAAGAAACGCTCATTTTAGTAGAATAAATTATTACTATTCTAATTATCAACATTAAACGGGAATAAATAATGTTTTTAATTGTGTTTATTAAAATTTTGCAAGTGAAAGCTCAATTAGCTTATCTTAAATTTGTAGTCTTGAACTGTATGCTTTATACGGCAAATATAAATATAGCCAAGAGATATTTTGAAAGAATTAGTAGGAAAAAAAGAGGAAGGTTTGTAGTCTTATGTCCTGTTGTTTTATAATTTAAAAAATGTCCGATCCTATAAATAAAGCATATTCAGATTGATTGATAGAAAAAATTTTGTAAATTATTAACCGTTTTGTCTGAAATCAATTGTCAATTACAGTTTTGTATTTTTTTATAATCAAACTACTGAAACCATTACATATTCTTGAATGATCCGTTATCTCAGTTTCGTAATAATGTTTTGTTGTTTCAGTTTATCATAATATTTGTTGTCCAAAAACTCTTTATATACAGGGCCGAATTATCAAATAGACAATGTAGGCAACTGCTTATGGACCCTTAACTTTTGGGGTTCCGTGGATTTTTTTCCAAGTATTTTTAGTGTAGCACAGTACTGATTCACAAGTCAACAACGTTCTAAGACTTTCCCTGCTATCATAAATGCAAGATAAAAAGGAGTGTCCTTGACTCTATAGCAAGGGGTTCAGAACCAGGGAAACACATTTTATGGCCCTGAAGGGGGTGGACGAGAAGTCTGCGTATTTCGTTTCCTGTGAATAAGAATGAGACAATATACTAACGGGGGGCTGGAAAGTGAGAAATTTTTGTAGGAAATAGCTAGTATTAATCTTATATTACAAACTGATGCCGCTGACATTTTATTGTTCCCTCAGGCTCTCAGCATGTCCGAAGAATCTCTCTTTGCCAGCAGTACGGGGTTCTTACTAGAGAGGGTACAATGACATATTTCTTCTTTTTTTTTGCAGCTGATTTTACTACTCTCCGAAAAAGCCCTGACAAGAGAGGTAAAGACATCATGCAATTTGGCGGCTAAAGGCAAAAAGGGTAGAAAAGGGTGTTGTGTGTTTCGGGGGACAGTGGTCAAATTACAACGAAGGGTGGTCCCTTCTTTCTTCTGGTTTGCTCGAGGTCAGGAGGGTTCGTAAAATACTGACTGTATTCAACGAACGAATGATTCGCTTATTTTATTAACTGTATATTAATTATTCCAACTTACTTTAAATACGTCAAATTATTTAATTTTTGGTAAGCTGAAAGCATTAATTGTTTCAAAAGAATGAATTAGTTTTACAAGGAAAAGAAAAACAGTGAACAGAAAATGTATCAATATTTGAAACTAAATTTTGAGGCAATGTATTTTGAATTTTATCAAATTAATGATTTAGATCTTTACATTAAATTGCTAAAAAAGTATTAGGCTTGCTCTTTGAAATCATGATACAGAATGACGATTAATTTTCGTTTTGATCATGCAAGAGATGGTTTATTCAGATTGAAATCGCAATTATTACACATTATTTAACTAATTATAACATGATTGTTTAATCTAATTATAAGACACAAACAAACGTCATAACTTCCAGAGAGGATTATCCTGCCTTAAGTGAAAAAACAGATTTAAAAATTCATAGTTAAAAATCAAAATATTAAAGTAAATCTATCCAAAAAGTGACTTTGGTTGAAGTAACAAAAAATCAAATTTAAAAAAGCTAGCAGAGCAAGGAAAATGGACTTTATTTTATTATAACAGAAGAAGGTTTTACATTACTATAATCAAAACAAAATAAATTTTTTTATCTCCTTTTTTAACGTAAGAGAAACATTAGAGTTAAAGCTTTGACGAATCTATGAAATTGATTCGACTTTCATTACAATATCGCAAACTATTGTTAAAATTTTTTTTAAAAAAGGATTTTCAAATTTAAGGAGAAACATTGTCCGACAAATAAACTGGTACATTAGATTTGAAAGATATATTTTTGAAATACAAGAAAGTGTATAAAAGTTTTTCGTATCATAATATTTTTGCCTTTATCGTTGAAACAAACCATATTCTTGCTTAATTTTTAATTAATTAAAATTTTTAAAAGGCTCTCCGAGGCGCACATTCCCATCCTTCATAATATATTTGTACCAAATTTGGTAAGTCTAGGCTCAGAGGTCTGTCTTGTGGAACACAAAAAGACGGTCACATACTCATACATGCTCTTTTATTGATTGAACTAAGCGAACTCTCTGTTTTAATTTGACCTTTCAACATTGCGTTTTTCTGTGAATTCGTTTGTTATCAAGTCACGACCAAACACGTTGTTCGACTTTCTTCGAAGATGATATGAAGGCTCCTTGAAATCATAAAGAACGACATATATAGAAAAAAAATTATTTTATTTCAGCCACTTTTTTTGGGTGATTAATTAACAAATTAGTACTAATTTCATTGTTTTTTTCCATTAATTCATATCTTAATGTAATTGCTTTAATACTATCTCTGCTGAGCTTCTTTAAAATAATAACTAAATTTTTTAGTTACTGCAAAAAACTGCGACCTTTCTTTTTAATTCTTTTATTTGATAATCTGAATAAACCAGCTTAATTTTTCTTTCGCCAATAAAAGCATAAACTTATTTTAATTAGTTATTTTGAAAAAAAAACGCGTATTGTGATTTTTAAAGTCGCAAACACTATATACACCTAAATGTTAAACTAAATATAATCTTAATTTTTTAAACTATATTAATATGGTGTAATTATTTCTAAATCGTTCACAAACTAAATATTGTGTAGGATTTCAGTTTGCCCCATGACTAAACTTAAATAAGAATTGTATATTCTTTGCATTCTGAAGTTGCTAGTGTTATAAAAAAGGGTCTTTGAAAGTCAGTTAATATAATCTTTATGCTGTATTTGACTCCCTAATTAATTATATATTAATAACTAATAATTAATTACATAATTAATAATTAACAATTAATAATTAGTTATTAATATATAATAAACATAATTAAATTAAAAATTAATTTTAATTTAATTAATTAAACTTCAATTAATGTGAATTAAGAAATTTAATTAAATTTATTTTAAATGCTTAATGACCGACCGGCTTTAATGCAAGTTGGCTGGGAATCGCGGCTATCAAAAATTGTTTCCAATTGGGCCCCGCACTTGCTAAGGCCGGGCCTGGTTACAGATAACAATCTCACCGATCGTCTTCAGAGAAACCACAGGAATCTCATCTCCGAAATTGGGACGGCAAGAAAAGCTTCCCGTACCCCACCGGCAAGCAGCCACCCCATGCACAGATTACCCTCCCTCAGTCCCGCGATAAGAAAACTGCTGGGTAACTTTGGAGGGTGGCAATATGTGTACCTTTTGACTCTTTTTTTAAAATTTTAATTTAAAAAAAATTAAGCGAATTTTGAGTTTTTCCTTAATAACTGCCGAAAGTTCTACCGCAGAAAAATCATTTTTACACCATCTGAAAGTGCAAAAAATTACCTTCTCAATGATATCAATTAAGTTGCCGGACAATCTTTTCTCTAATTTTAATAGCCTTTTTAAAATATATTTTGGCATAATTTACAACAACGTTTCATTGTTGCAGCGCATTTGAAACCGTTTTCATTGTTTAAGCAAGTATTTAATTGCGTGTTTGTCTTTTAGTGTTGAAATGCGAAGTAATATCTTAATACATTTTCTTTCACATTCAATTTCATGTAAGTCTTCATGGAATCTGTAAATCAAGCTCTCTAAGACATTATATATATTAGGAAACATATTCAAAAAGCTGAATGGTTATGGTTGCTACTTTTCATTCTTTTAAGCACGTTTAAATTCAGTTAAAATAAACTGGCCACATAAATGCGCTGCACCATTTTAAAGTTGAAATCGATTTTTTTTTTTTTTTGCAAGATAAATAAGAAAGTGAAGATGGCGCCAGCAATGTGCAATTAGATGTTGCATGACATGGTCAGTTATTAGACTCCATTGAGGTCATTTATGTAGGTAATGAACAGAACAGGTATAAGGCCATGCATTTCCAGAATAGGAAGTTTAAAATTACATTGTAAAAGCAGCCATGAATGTAAAATTATAAAAGATTCAGTTAAAACCATATTTCGGGCGAACAAGCTGGTCGCCGAAGGCGACTAGTTATATATAAAAATATTTTTAAAAAATTATTAAATTTAAATGAATAAACTGTACAACAATTTAATTCATATGATCGAAAAGGTAATTTTGCATTTTTTGGTGGTGTAAAAATTAATTTTATTTTGCAAATACTTCGCAAGTTATTATGAAAAATGCCGAAAGTTTGCTTAATTTTTATATAATTGAAATTCAAATAAAACCTTCAATTACATAGACCCCAAGCTGCACATTAACAACCAACAAAGTATGCTTGAGCCAAATTTCGTAAATATAAGTCCATCAGTCTACCCTGTAGAGCGCTAACACGAACATTATTATTAGTAGAAATATAAAGCAAATTTTCTGTCTGGGAGCATGTGTTCTTCAAACAATTTTATTTATTCATTAATATTTCGTCCAACATTGATGAAATTTGACTCGTTAGGAACAAGAGAAAAATCTCAATTAGTTTATTAAAGTCCAAATGTTGAGTTTTTCCCGTATTATCTTTCAAAAACATAATCGCTTAGAAATTACTTTTACACAATCTCAAAATAAAAAAAAAATTAATATATGTCTTTCAATTGTATCAAATTATCTGTTCCCATTTTTCCATTCTTTAACAAAGTTTTAAAAATTGTTTTTTATGATTTGCTACAATGTTTCAATTTTTGTCATGAAAATCAAACTTAAGGGATTAACTTTATTGTTGTCGTAATACTAAGATAATGTAAAAACTATGGTTATCCAACTTAAGTACAATAAATAAATCAACTCCAAAGTAAATTTCCACTTACTCGCAGGTTGATTTTATACACTTCTTAAAATATGTTTCTCAACTCACGCTCATTGAATGAAGTGTTTTTTAAAAATTGCAGTTTAATGTTTTGTTTAGTGAAATAGTTTCTCACATCAGCGGAAAATGTATATATAATGTGTATTAGAAGACAACTTCATATTTTAGAAAAAAATTAGACTTTGCTTCACCAAGAACGATAATAAATGACTTTTCATGTCTTTTGTAAAATTAGTATTTGTCACTTGTTCCCATTCTGCAATTAATGATTCAAATGTATTTTGCATGTTATTACTTTTACACGTTATTATTGCTTCAATATACACATTAACACATCTTCTAAGTAAGCTCATCTGAAAAACATCCAGTAACGCATCTTTTAGGGAAGGTCGTCTTTAAAATATCCATCGATGTATCGCCTACGGAAGCTTGTCTTTAAAGCCTCCCGCTAAGCACATCTATCAGAAATACCACTAAGCACGTTGTCAGGGTCTCCAGCCCCGCGCATCGTAGCAACGAGCATGAAAGCTCCCCTTTCTCCCGGGAGGGTTTAAGGAGGTGATGGAGGCAATTCGTACGTCCCCAGGAAGTTTCGTGCTGTGTGGGTCTAGAATATCGCAGTGCTTTCTGCTAAATTTCAAATAATTTAAATGTAATACGTATCACAGCAATAGATATTATTTTCATCATAAAAAATCATCACACAGAGCAGTGTTTTCATTGTATGTATACAGAGGCAGAAAGTTTAGATTTATTTTACTACCTTTTGATTAGGTAAACTTTTCAGTGAAATACGGTGTTGCTATAGCAACAATATTGTCAGACACTTGATATATGATATTTACTAATTGTGAGCGTTTCCTATTGGCAAAATATAAAATATCAGAATTGTATATCATTGAAATAAATGTATTGCATTTTGCTTTAGTAGATATAATATTCACCATAGAAAGATTATTTTCACAAAAGTAAATTATAAAACATTACAATTCAAATGTTATGAGAAGTAGGATAATTTAATAAAAACATAAAATGAATGAAAACTTCATAAATAAACGATGATTGCATCAATCAATTATCAATTAAATAGAAAGCATTTTTGATACTATCATTAAAAGATAATTTTCAGTTTATAATTCCCACTTCATTCATTGATTTCCAGTGAAAAAATCGGAAAATACGTCTGAAATTAATAGTCATTACATTGATTTCTCTTTAATTCAATCATGAAGAGATTTATTCTCGGAATAAAATCATAATTTTATTGCATTTAGGTGCCAAGTAATATTCATTAAGAATTGCGCAGCATATTGCAATTCAAGAAGAATCAAACAACCATTTAGCGTTTTAGTATCTAGTAGACAGAAATATGAAACTTATGAAGATATTCTCTATCGAATTATTCCGATCAAGAATTTCTTTTCCATTTTCCATATTGTTTATTGAAATTTAGTTTCAGGAAGAAATGCAATCACCAATATCAAAGATTGACGATCATAAAAATTGTATTCACCTATTTTTGAAGATTTAGTAAGCTCATATGCACCAATCAGTTGAAATCCTCTGTTCAATAATTACTTCTTTAATAATGCTTAAATAAACTAAATTAAATTGGCGTTCTTGTCGGCTTGAATCGCAGTTTCCCTGTTGCTCTTGGCTTCTTCTCTAGTCCACAGTCAATATGTATATTCTTGCAAGGTGAATAAATATATTTATTACCTTATCACTTTATAGGATTATCTTTCCTTATCACTTTATAGGCTTAGTGTTATTTACCGATCCACTGACAACTTTACCAATTTTTACTGATTTATCTATTACCAAAATGTTTAGGTTTTTTTCCCATATATTTTTGCCGTGAGAAAGATCCTGAAAGATATTTTTTTATAACTATTTCCCTTTGAGCGCCCAATTATTTTGAACTTTCAGCTGCCAGGTTAGAAAACTTAGCTTTTTAGGCGAATGAACCACTCTTTTTTGTATTTAATTATATCTCTGAAATCTTTAGAATACTTTATCCATGATTTTTTAAGAAAACAAGCATATAAATACGAGTTACCTGCTTTTGAAATGAACATGAAAAACGTAAAACGACGTTTGCGACGCTCGGAGCGATATAGCAAGAGCTTGCCCAAATCACGCAATGTATTAAGATAATTTTGGTCCCGATTTATTTCGATGAAACTAACATCTGACTTCGATTATAATTACGAGATCTGGCTAATAATTAAATTCACCCAGGTTCTTATTTGAAACATTAATCTAACATATCATTTATATAGACAAAAATGCGAAAATATTTAACCAACCCAAAAGGGCACAAGAAACTTTACAAAACTGTTACGAGAGGCATGCAATATTTCATAATATTGCAAATATTCCAAAATATCGCAAAATTATTGTGCAACATCTTCCTTATACTAGTGGTAGTCTTGCATAATTTTTTTAATATTCTTACTCTTATATTGAATATAGTATAAAATCAGTCTTGGTGAAGGCATATTCAAAAATGAAGACCAAATGTACTTTCCAACCCAAAAAATATAAGAATAATTAAAGAAAATGCTAAGTCATTTTACAGAAACACGAATACTGTTAGGCAGTTTTTCCATGGGCAGAGAAATTTGCAAAACAAAATCATTTCTTTTCAGACATAGTGGTTATACTTCAATTCGAATTGCTTTCTCAGTGTTTCATTTATTAAATGTATTTTTCATTATATTCATTCTTTTTCGTTTATGATAGGATCAACTGCTTCAATGTAATTGTTTAAAGACAAGAAAACACGAAATAAATATCATTCCTTGGTAATAGATGAATGAAATGCCCCTGGTAATAGATAAATGAAATGCCCTAGGTAATAGATGAATGAAATGTCCTTGGTAATAGATGAATGAAATGCATTGTGTAAATAAGCATGGAATGAGTCTTGAGATTTCGCATTGAGTCATTATAAAATTGTGATCTTGTTTTTCTCCAAAATATAGATGACTTCACGAAAAAATTAAATTTTGTTTTATAAATTTCTATAGAACGTCTGTCGCAGTTGTGAGAGTAATTTTTATAAGACATAAGATTAACATTTAAACTGAGGTATTTATTACGAGAATGAAACATTTAAAATTAACTAGTTGAATTTTCAAAATTAAATTTATCTGGAAATCCTTTATATGCCAAGGTACTTACAGCCTTTGAGGTACTGAACACTTTGATGCAGGACGAAATTTGTTCAGAGCATAGTAATTTTATAAGGAACTTACACATGATTACGGCTGAAGATGATATATTAATATGTTAACATTGCTACTGATTAGAAAATTAATTCTTCACTTCTAAATAAATAAATGAGAGTAAGAGGATCAGGAGGCATAATACCTGGGACAAAAGAAAATCATCTTCCTTCGTCTGAAATAGTTCAGAATGCACCTGGAGATAAAGAAACTGCCATTCCTCAGGATAACCCGGCTTCCCTCTCATCAGAGTTGTGAGAATGAACGTTCTGGTGTTCGTAAAACCTCCAGAGTCATTAGTTCTTCCCGGCGGACTAAAAACCATTCTTTAAAACGAGCCCGCATAAGTAATTCAATTTCCTTCGCATTTCATAATCCTGTTAGGAAACTTGTGTCCAACGAATAAAGGCTTAAACCTCCGGCGGATTTTCTGCAGGAATCGAGAAGAAGGGAGAAAAGTCTTAATGAAGAAGTTAGACTTAGAATTTTCTTCCTCAAGAAAAGGTTAATGGCGGGTGCTGAGAAGATGAATGAAGTGTTAATAATCTCTTAATCCTGCATTAGGTACTTTAGCAAATTGCTAAACAAAGTAGCTGCACGCCAGGAATGGGAGATGGGAAGTTTGGGATCCTGTGGTTTTATAAGCTGCGTTTTCTTTCAGAACGCGCACCATCCTCCCAGGGAGTCATTATCCCCTACTAATAGGATCGTTATTCTTTGAATTGATATTACTGCCCTAAGCCGGAAATCCTCCGTGGAGGTACCTAAAAAGCGTAATATCTTTCGTAGAGTGAAAATTTGAGTATGATTTTGTTCCACCTTAGATAATCAAAATATTCTACAGGATCGCTTGATAAAAGAATATTCAACAGGGCTTTTTCGTCATTCGTATTCATGAATATAATCCGTGGAAAGATGTAGAATATTTAGAAAGTATTAAAAACAACTAAAATCCTTGTTGATATTAATTCAACTATCTTTTACCTTTGATGAAAAATAATTGCTATCTTTACAATTATGTTAACCGATATTATGAATGCTATATACTTAAGGAAGATACAAATATTTTTTATACCCATTTTCAGAAATTGCATAGTTAAGTGCATTAATAAATCATGAAATCGGACAATTTCATGGGAATGATATGCTAAGAATTATATTTCTATGAAATTCAACTTGATCGTATATCAGAACGATAGTTCTTTCAGTCTCCTATCTGGTTACTTCATATACCACTTATTAGTAAACCCCATTTAATCCTGATTCAGTAATGCAAAAAATACATCGAAGTGTTTAGACCAATATTTTTCAAAGAATTCCCAACATTAATATTTTTTGTAGATATCTTTATATATAAAAGGAAAATACCATGACTCTCTGACTCACTCATCACGAAATCTCCCAAATCATTGGGAGTAGAAACTTGAAATTTCGCATGCGGTTGCTTCTTGGGGAGTAGGTGCTCACTAAGAAAGGATTTTTCAAAATTTTAATTAGAATTTAAACTATTTAAACATTACTTAAAATTAATTTTAACGTTTTTCCGGAATAACTTCGGATCATATTGTCGCAAAAAACCATTTTTTCATCATATAAAATTAAAACAAAATTTGTCTTTCAATGCCACCAATCTTATTTGTCTGCGACATTGTGTTCAATTTTGATTAATCTTTCAAAATGTTTCAAAACATGAATTGCAACAATGTTTTTATTGTTGTAAATAAAATTCAAACCATCTAAATTTTCACTTTAGTATTCATTGCATTTCTGAAATATTGTAGAGCACCTGCTTCAAAGTAATATTTTTATAAATCGTGGCAACAGATATTTGATTTCAGGTTTGCTTGATTTTATTGTGTGTGAGGTAGACTGAAATGATTTTCATCCTTTCTTCAAGTATTTAATCTCATGCTTTCCACCCATTTTAAAATTCTGAGGCATGGAAACGCTTTCAAATTTTTGTGTATTGCATCATTAGTAATTTTTTATTAAAATTTTGGTTAGGCTTTCGAGTACTGTACTACCACCAAACTTGAATTTACTCAAGTGATAACTCATCAAATTTGACATTAGCAACTAGAAATCACAGCCTGAAACTAGGAATTACAAAAAGGCAACAATGTTTGGGAAAACTAACTAATTTTTAAATTTTATTGTCTACCTCCTATACTCACGGGTCTTTTGGATGTCTATGAATTTTTGCCGCCTAACTTTTTGAACCCAGTAGTTCGCACAGGCGGCCACCATATTCGGCTTTCGCGACCCTATTCGGCGTTAATCATTCTACCGATGAATAATAGATGAATTGAGTGAAAGTTATTTGAAACTCCGTTTGTAAGTTTGGTTAGCTACAATGCATCATACTGAAATGTATCGCTGGCATTTTAAAATTTACGTTTTTAAATATTTTACTATCTGTCAAATACAATAAAATATTCAGTTTTTGTTCATCTTTCCTGAGTTATCGCGGCTGATACTGCGAGGGGTAATGCTATAATTAATATAAAATACAAAAATAAAAACTAATTTAAAAGGGAGAACCAGCTGGTCTCCGAAGGCGGCTAGTATTTAATAAGTTTGAACTAAACAGTTAGTCCTTGAGTATCATGACCCATATTTAGACACAGAGAAAGGAGCTACCCCAGATCTGACAAAGCATCCGGGGTCATGTGAATGATAGTTCTCACAACATCACAACGGGAATTGTAGGCGGAGTTCTAGTGGTCATCCCCGCCCTCGGCCCAACCCCATCCACCGGAGGTCCATCTTTTAATAGGAATGGAGGAAACCCAAGCCCACACCATTATTTTAACCACCAGGAAAGTGATACACCGCTAACTCACCGATGGCTTTTCATCCACGTGGGATCTCTTCTTAAATAACCTTACAAGTGTTACTCACGTCCTACCATAAGGACAGATGTCATTGAAGAACCGCGCTGCAGTAGCTCGGATACTGAGGAAGGTGGACTAGCAACCATCCGAAACCACGTCCCGTCCCCTTCTGAATAAGGTGCTATCGTCATCAGGGGGAGGGTAACTCAGCCCCTACGATTACTAAACCTTCAGGGCATGTGAGAACCGCTTACTTATCGGGTCGCTTCTCATCTACGTAATTGCGGTGCCCGAAGGGGTTATCCCTATTTAGATGAAGTCTATCACAGTATAATTCAAAAATGCTAGGCAAGATATCATTCTCCAGTTCTCTTTTGATTGCATCTTAAAAGAATTTATTTGCAAACAAGGAAATAAATTTTATTAACTCGATTTTTTTTTCTGATAGATTACAAACAAATCTAAACTAAGAGATGCCTTGGTTTTATTTTCAGGACATTCAAATAGTTGCATCATAATTTATTGCATGCAAATATTTGATTTAAAAACATTTAAAAGTATTCATACACAAATAACATCCATAAAAATTAACCGAAAAATTTGTATTATTGCGGATACTATTCCGTCTTTTAAAATATTCAGATTTTTAATTCTTGCAATGTTTACTGTGAAGAAGATGCGTTATTGAAATTTCTGAATTTAGGACACTTAATTAATTTAGTTAAAGAGTGAACAATAAATTTACTACTATAAGAAATAAAAAATAAACATCGAATCAGATTTTTGAGAATCATACGCAGAAAAAATTACTATACCTGAATTATAAAAATACAAAACGCGAAGTGATACGAAATTCAACATACAAACTTTTAGGTAAGGTAAAATGCAAAAATACAAAAGGAAACCACAGAGGAAAGTACGACAAGAAATCCATTTATATAAGCTGGAAGGCGTTATCCCCAGCACTGCAGTAAGATTGTAGCGCCCGATTTCTTTAGCAAAGGATGTATTGCTGTGGGAGACCCTCAAAGATATTGTCTACAACTTGCCGTACAACGGTATTTACAGTTGGAATTACCTTTGTCGCTCAAAATACCTGGTATTTTCTAAACTGTTCGCCAATCATTGAACCGGAGCTGAGAAGCGTGCATATTGATGAATGGTATGGACATGCGTTTCTGCGAAACTTAACGTGTCCCGATAATCTCTAAGTGTAAAGTTACACATTATAAGAGGATTTGAGGCTTGCCATTTCTGAATCTTCTTGTATCTTCTAGCTCCTCCATGTGGCTTTTCCGTTTATACATTCCTCCGCGATTCTTCCTTGCTTTTGTGCTTTCAACCTTTGCATCCTAACTTTCTGCAAGTTGAATTTTGAATCACCCGGTATTTCAAGGTATGCAATTCCGATAAGTATCAGTATGGATAATATTGATAACAGCTATATGTTTCCTTTCTGCAAAAAATTATACTGAAATAATAACTGAACTTTCTTACCTGCAGATTTAAATCTCGCGGAGATTCATGCTGGAGCGTCTTAAAATTGAACCTTTTAAAAATTTCAGTTCATAATTTGTTATTTAATTTTGATGAGATAATACTTTAGCTATTAGCTGTTATTGCAGATGAAAACTTTCAAATCCCACATAACGACCAAATATAATGTAGTAATGACTATAGTACGAAAAATGAGTAATTCGAGTAAAAAATATTTCACCTATCATTTCGGAGT
Organism: Araneus ventricosus; assembly: GCA_013235015.1. NCBI lineage: Eukaryota > Metazoa > Arthropoda > Arachnida > Araneae > Araneidae > Araneus > Araneus ventricosus. Next base: position 321,510 of record BGPR01000681.1, read on the forward strand.
TCCACTTCTATCCAAGAACAGAGTGCATGTAATATTTCACCCGCAGATAGTAAACAAGGAACAGCGATAAATGATGGTTACCTATATAAATGATAGACTTTATTTAAAAAGTGTTGAATGTTCGTGATGTCTAGTTTTAGAAAGTTTACAAACATATTTGATTCAATATTTAATCGGTTGGTAAAGATAATATTGCAATTGAGAAAACAAAAACCGATATTCTTTTTAATTACTTCGGAAAGGTGAATCCGTTAATTTTCTCATTAATGAGATTGCACGTAAAGGTAATGTATTTCAGGTTTTGAGATATTGTGCCTGTAAATTAAGTAACTTTTATTTAGTTAAAGAGTATATTTTTAGTACTACAACGTATCAATTTTCACAAAAGACTTTGTCAAATTTACTTAATTTTCACTCTGAATCTGCAATGTTCTACTGTCTGTAAATGCTTTTAATAACCAACTTTTACAAATGTGATGAGTGTATTTTAAAAATTTAATTGTAGAAGTGCTGCAGATATGTTTTAGTTAGTTTACACGTGACAAACTACTTTTAATTGATTATCAGCAGTTAACTAGTTTATTTAACAAAATAATAAACCTAGAACAGATCTCCATTTTTGAAATTCTTGAAACATTAATTATTCTTTAATTTATAATTATAGATTCTTATAATTCTGAAAATAAATATTGCTCCCCAATTCTTTATAACTTAGTTAAATATAGATAGTGGGAGCTATTAAGTGTAAATTCTGAATTTATCTTCTTTAATTAAGTAGTAGTCAAGATAGTTTCTAATTGCGCCAGATGGCCAAGATTAATATAGAATTGTTACCCAATTCACACAGTAGAAATATTTTTAAAAAGATCATGTAAATTTGTATCTAATCTACATTATTCCTTTCGAAATAAAATATTTCGCTATTATAGATATTGAAAAGTAAGGTAAAATTTTGAAAACAAATATTTAAAAAAAATAACAATTTTCAACCCGATGTGAAATGCTTAAGCGTTTCTATATAGAATTCGAGGTGGAACATTAAATTCGCAACTGAATATCAAATTCTGCAACCCTAAATGAAATACAAATGTAAATTAATTAATCCTCAGAGCCTTTCAACCTCCTCCTAACCTATCAAATCGATTAAGAAATTAAAATTCTTTCATTACATAAATGGAGAAATTCTATCTTTTTCTGTAACTTTTGAGCAACGTGATAACTTATAATAAGCCACTATTATAGGCAATGGCGTAATCTAAGATTCCTGCATGTAGAGTAGTGTCTGAATTTCGATTACAGAATACTAATTCCTCGTAGAATGCCTGATGGACACTGCAAATGCGGCAATCACCTCCAAAACCACATTACATGCCACCTTACACAAACCTGATTGGCAATATCTCACAAGTACATCCTATGACCTGTTTAATTAGTTACCACAAATAACTGACAAAGAGGGGCAAAATGATGGCCTTAGAAGTAATACTATGTGTTATTAGATATAGTTTCACGACTGGCACTACGTACTAACGATTAAGGTTTTAACTTTTGTGTAGAATAAAATTGGCATTAAATTTCAACATATTTTATGAATGTTTTCAGCATATTGATATTTCTTTTCGATTTGGAATTGATCGCTTATGGTTCGAAATTAATTTGAGGTCAACTAATGGTTTAAAGTGCAGAAATTGAATAATTTATGTAACCGGTTATTCTTTTAAAGTGAAGCGGTATTAATTCCTTTTAAACGAATAATATAGGTGTATGAAACAAAAGTGTTAAATATGTTTGGAAGTTTCAGAGGAAAATTGAACCAAGTACAAGAGACTCATTCCTGAGAAAACAGATCTGAAATTTGATTAGCTGCATTTAAAATAACAGCGGACGGACTTCTAATTGTTTTTTCAGCCTGGAGGATAAAAATATAACTATGAACTTGAACATTATTAGACAAAAAATTTAACATTTGTACACTACCGTTGTTTTTTGACAATTTGGTTAAGACATGGATTTGGTTTACATAAACTCCGAATTCTCTACTTATCGTGAGTGCCTTTGGGAATGTTTTCCTTAATTCTAAATTTATATATTATTGATTTTGAGATTCTCTTAGCGTCTCATCTATATTTATTTAAAAATGATAATTTTAAATAACAATAAAAAAATTTAACCCGGAGGGAAAGAGCGACTCTTTAGCGAACGTTACGTAAGACGCGCTGCGGTCATTGAATAACCCCAAACTAAAATTCAACCCTGCGCTGTTAAAATCATTATATTTTTAATTGGAGGAATTACTCTTTTGACTTTTAGACATCAAGAACATAATGCGTAATACAAATCAAATATACTCCATTATTATCCACTAATAAAGTACGGATTTCTAGAGGTTCATTTTCCGCGCATCTCTTTCAAGTGAAAAGTGTGGTGCGCATTTCTCGATAAATACATTTCTTCACTCGAAAATTAAAGGCATCATTTTATCGTTGATGAATAACTCCCAACTCTTCCCAGGGCTTGTCACATTTTTCGCTGTTCCTTTTGTTCCAGGTAAGCGAGACACAATATTATGACAACGAATATTTTGCCTACATTTTGTTTTTCTCCACTCAATGCCCTCTTTTGAAGAAAACAATTCCAAGTTATTCAAATCTTCATTTACAGAATGTCCATGTCCTCTTCCGATTCCGTATCATGCTCGCAGAAACTTTCATGATCTCAAAAATCTCTTCTAAAACATCCTCAAGTCCATTGTCTTCATTGTCAGAGTCTGGATATTCATCAGCTTCAACTTCAGCAAGATGTTTAGGTAAATGTTCCATTTCTTTTTCTCATAGAGTCGACATTGTGAGCAGCAGTTAAATACTTCAATTCGGCAAGGAAAATAACGAGCTGACCGTATCAGCTACGTTTAATAACTAGCCTGTAGAACAAACGGAAATACGCGTGCGTTCATTTAATAACCCTAGTAACTGACCAAACGTATATTAGGGGACGAAAAATTCCGGAAATACTTTCTAAACACTCAGAAAAGGCAGAGAGGGTGACTAACTCAGCTACTGATAAGGAAGGAATTAACAGGTGACAAGTTTTCTAAGAATCTGAGTTTTCCAAGTGCTTGGGGTCATAAAAGGACCCCCGCGCGTCCTCCCGGGTTGAGCAAAACTTTTGATTGTAGTAAAATCGTTTTCATCAAATATTTATTCTCGATATAAGAACATAGCATTATCCAAAAGCGAAAGAGGTTCGTTATGTTCGAGGAAAATATGTATTCAAAAAAATTAGATTAGGATAAAATGTAAAATGGTACAAAAAAATGAACAGATATTTTCTTACTTAGCCGTAATAATTTTATATGTTTGCAGAGGAAAAATCAATACGTTAGGCATTCAAATAAACAATCTCCATATATTTATGTGTTTCATACCATGTCACTTAAATTTTTAAATGATCGCAATTTTATGGACTGCTACTTTGATTAAGATTCATGATTATTTAATCAGAACTCATAAATGCTCAAAAATTTAAAATTAGAGAACGCAATTATTGTTAAAAAGTAATATATAAAAATAAGAAACATTTTTAAATGAAAACTGAGGGCTTTAATACATTAACGGAAAGCTATTTAGATAATCTATCTACCATGCATCTAGCCTTTAATTAGAAGGTAATTCTATCCTCCGGTTAAAGATTTATAAATAAAATATTCAAATTATATTTTTCAATACACATTTTTAAATGAAAACTGAGGGCTTTAATACATTAACGGAAAGCTACTTAGATAATCTATCTACCATGCATCTGGCCTTTAATTAGAAGGTAATTCTATCCTCCGGTTAAAGATTTATAAATAAAATATTCAAATTATATTTTTCAATACACATTTTTAACGTAAATAGATACACAACTTTCATAATTATTGATCGTAATTGGCATACCAAAAAGTTTAATAATGTAAGTACCCATTTGTTGAAAGAGGGTCTTCTTAAATACCCACACTATGAAAGAAAACACTAACAGAAAGCCACTTAGCCGACCGCTAAGCCCTTTGCCATGCACCTGGCGTCTAATTAGAAGAGATTTCTATCTTTTATTTACCCAGCGATATTAATTCGATCACCCAAACCGCCTGTACTTATTTATACAAGTGTTCGTGGCCAAGCTCACCCCTGGGGATGTTTGAAGTGACCACTCTGGCAAACTTCCAAACGGAGAAGAAGGTGCGCTTTCCGACAGACAGAACCTCTAAAAATATGATATTTTTTTTACTTACTTACCGAAGAAAAAATATTTGCTTTTGGGTTTTCTAAATCAATAAGCGTCGTTTTCATCGCAAAGAGCGATGTTTTATCTGGAGCGTAAGGTCTCTGGGGATGAAATATTTCAGAGATATTTTTTGGATAAGACTTAGTGAGTGCCTTAAGTGGGAAAGAAATATGCTTCGTGATATATTGCGACAGTACTTGTTTATATATAAATGGTTGAGTAACATTTTTCTCTGACGCTTAAGTAAAAGAACTGGATTTGCATCTTTTTCTTCCATATATTTTATTAAAAATAGCAACTGGTTATACGAAGAATGATATTTCAAGAGTTTGAAACAATTTCCTTATTTCAAGTTTTACGTAAATAATATTTAGCCTGTTTGACTTGTTGTATTCTTTATTCCAAATGCCGCTACTTTATGATAAATTTATTTCAAGAACTGATCCATCGGTTATATTACATATTCGACGTCAAAGAGTTTAAAATATATATGAAACTGAAACCATTTTTTAAAATGATACGTATAAATTTAGCATTTTCCAATACAAATGCAGAATTTTGCGATCGTTCAGTTTTTGCTTTAGTTTTTAGATTGAAAAATTAAAACTGTTTTCTACTCTAACGTGGAATTTCAATATATATTTGGTAAAATGCCAATGTTTGATATTTTTCGTAAAATTCTTAACAAATATTGGATTAACACATTACAAAATTATTCTTTAAATATAATTTTGCTACTTTATCTGATGATAATGCTAAAACTTGATATTTTATAATGAAACTCACGCCAAGTGTCAATTACGTTTCGTTTTTATGATTTTAAGTGTATAAAAAGTATATATATGAGTATAAAAAGTGTAAATATAAAGTATAAATATCAAGTGTATATATGAGTATAAAAAGTTTAAAAAATTTAGTTATAAATTATCACAAATAATGAATTGATATAAAGTAAAACTGTTCATAAAACGCAATTATTTTAACCATTAATACTTAAAACAATTGACATATTCCTTTCTTGCTTTCCAAACTGAGTTCCATTAAATTGGCAATCTTTCTATATACTCAAGACAATTTTTATTGCTATAAAAATATCAGAAATCACTATAAAAAGATCTCGATGCATATTGCATTATCGTGTTCCCATCCATTAGTCACATATATGATCTAATTTGTCTTATAGCCAAAAGAATGAATAAAGGAATATAGCAAATTTTATTCCTAATGGATTCCATACACACAAATAACCCCTCAAGAATTTACCTTTTTACTCATAAAATAAGTTTATGGAAGTGCATATAGCTTTTGTCATTTCTGTTCTGGATATGCTTTTCTTTTTCCCTATTCCGTGATCTCGCATATTGACACTGAAATTCCTTGAAATATGATGAAATGCATAGAACTAGATTCCTCTTATAAGTTTATTGATGACAGTAAATAAAAATAGCGTAGCTATCATGTGTCATAAGAAAGAATACTTAAATTATTCATTTTTTTATTTCTGGGAGTAGAGACATTCGCCATTCTTGATTTTCTACGGAAAGTTCAAGCATCCGCATACATGGAAAAAGGAAAGCGAGAGAGAAAAGTAAATTGAAGAATTAAATGATCAAGGTGAAAAAGGGCAAAGGAATTTTTCGAGAATGATATTTTCATTTTTATAGCTATTTCTCGAAAGTTAGTAAATTTAATAATAGTTTCGTCAGTTTGAACAGTTCCTAAATTCATCGATGTATTCAACTGCGGTCAACAGAATTTTTCAAAATAACCGAATTGACAATAATGAGTTCCAAGAATATTGTGTCTTTTATCAGTCACGAAAGATTTAATATTGAAGTTTAAGAAAGCTATGTTGCCTTTTACGCTAATGCAGATTTTGTGAGTAAAGTTGCTTGCAGTTTTTTATATAGTATCTCTTATTAGCATTTGAAGTTTTAGAATGATTTATCTATGTTGCCTTTTACGTCAACGCAGATTTTGTGAGTAAAGTAGCTTACAATTTTTTATATAGTATCTTTTAGTAGCATTCGGAGTTTCAGACGGATTTATTAGATTTTCACAACACTATATATAAAAAGAAGCAACAGATAAATATTTGTAAGTGGTCAAAATTACGTATATTAGGACAAAATAGTAAAATAAAAATATTTTATCATTCATACGAACAATGTGACATTGAAAAAATCAATATGGATGTAAAATACCTAAGGAATTACGTAACTGTTGTTTTACTCTTATTAATAAAAACATTGTAAACAAATGTTCTGAGGAAAAATATTGCTTATTATGTGTTCTAATATAAGCATCAAATATAAAAATGAAATAATATGTTGCAGATTTTAGTTAATCATCTATCAATATAAAGCACATAAAAGATCGCATATTTATTACTCTATACATTCATCAACAAATTTGTTTTGAAATCTAGATAAGTATTGCATATGTAAATAAATGTATCGCATGTTTAAATAAATGATTATGAGGATCTCTAAGCTTCATAAATATTTTAGGAAATTTTTTTAACTTATTTAATACAGATGAAATTCTTAACCGTCTTCACAAATGTTATTGCAGTTAGAAATAAATATGGATTCGAAATTCAGAATAACGTCTGATATGACCATATTAAAAGCATTATTTTAAGAATTAAAAGCAAATTATTATTAATTTAAACTCTGGATTAAAGTTATAGTGTTTCCCTTATATAAACCCAACGAATAAATTTGATTGAAAAGTGAAGACAATTCTTTTTTGAATAGAAATATCTAAAATATGAAAACGTTTATGATACTAATCATAAAATACCATATACGACAAAAATGAAGTTCCCTTGAAAAATTACTTTCAAGAAATTTGTTTGCTCTTATTGCACATTATTTTTATTTCATAGAAAAAAATGCAAATGTCATTTGCAATTCTAAATAAGGAAGATAATAAAAAAAGAAACATTTTACATTTTATAGCTTAAAAATTGCTCTTATTCTAGACATTTATAATGGGTGTTTAAAAAACATCCACGATACTAAACAAGGTATAAGTGACCAAAATATTCAAGATTTTAAATTCAGATTTTTTCTTTCTTCCCTTCTCTATATTTGTTTATTTCTCTCTCTCTTTATCAAGTAGTAATATAAAGCTACGTTAAATAATTAGACGGGATTTTTATAACATATTATATTGTGCTCCATATTGCGAGTTACTCTTAACTTTTTTTTAAAATTGTCTTGTGTTTTAAAGCCGAGAATTTGTCTTTGACTTTCTTTTAAATTAATCAAAATTTATGAACAATAAAAAATCATATTTATTTTATTTAATGTAAATTACAATTCAAAAATTCATATTATTGCAAATGCAATGCGCATTCAAAAGATTTCCATGTAATGACAGGTAATATTCATTGTATCAGATGTAAAAAAGGCTAAAGTAATTATTTCATGCAACAATTATTTATTATGCTTTCTACAAAAATGTGCAACTGGAAACATGTTTTGAATTCAGAATTAACGATTTATATTTAGTTTGTTCATCAGTTAGCGTCAAGAAACTCGCCGAATTAAAGAATTAAAAAAAGATAACTACAATGTAACAATCATTAACTATTCTCTTAGCATTCCGAAGTGTAATTCAGTTAATAAACTTGGAACACGCAAAATGAAAGTAAGGATAATATTATATTATATGATAATGTGGGCTATTTTTAATACCAATTGCTTTGTCATTCACAACTTAAATTTTATAATAAATTTATAAATTTCTACATTTTTATTATATGAGTGATGATTCCTACACGAACAATTCAGTATCGGAGTTATTCAAAAATATCTAATTCGGATTACTTTCGATTCGAATTTAAATCAAATTCTTAGACCTATTAAAATTACTGCAGAAAAAACTAGTAATTGGGAATCCAGACACTAAGACTACTGTTATGAAATGAAAATTTTATTGATCTGTTAAAACAGCATTTGAAATCTTATCAAAGAGCCTCGGTTTATTTGCATCATAATAAATGTCTGATTTCAGCTTTTAGGATTAATGATTTTATATATTCTATGACTAAGAAAGAAACTTTTGTTTAATGAAGTTATCGGTGAATTTGTGGAGATGCATCTTGAACTAAAAAAAGATATCTGCTTATGAATATATATTGTTATCTAGAATCAGAGAAAGCAGCCATCAAGTATTTTTGCTTATATTCAGTACAATTTTTAAGGAATAATCAAAATTTTTCGATAGTGCTTATACTTAATAAAAATATATTATTTCTTTTAAACTTAAAACCGTAATACTAAATAGAAGTTTTACGTCTAAAGGAAATACCTTTTGTAAATAAAATTTGAAGAGAATAATTTTCGCGTCTAATTCTTAAAATCTAATTTGTAAGATTGAGTGTTCATTGTGTTGCCACTAAATCCTTATGAAAGGCATAAAAATATATATTAAATGCATGGCATTCTTTAAACACAATTTTTATTATTAATGCAGAGAATGAGAAATATTTTTTTTGATAATTCAGCACTATTTCGCCTTTCAAGATTATCGAGGGATATGATATTAGTTTTATTTGAATATAATTTCAATGCCTTTAACATTGTGGAAGACTGCGTATTAAATGTTTTGCGATAACTTGTTTTACTGCCTTTTATAAATTGAAGTAATGTCTTGGCAAGGAACGTTCCATTTTAGTCGGGCTTTGAAATCAACTGTGCCAATTCATGTTACGTTACAGTTACATGGGATACATAATTTCTCATACCATCTCATTTCTTACTGCGGGTTATGTCTATTTCATTGTTATGTCATGTGCTTATTTCTTTAGAAATTATCTATATATATATACCTAGATAGCACGTAAGTTTGCAGCAAGTTTGATTTTGACTTGATATTCCCTTGTCATGGCAAAATTTGCAGCGTCAAACTTGAAACGAAATTGTAGCAAGTTTGCTGCGCCAACTAGCGCCACTCTCGCTTGCAACGCATTTGCTACAAGTTCGATGTGACAAATAGCGCCACATCCCTTGCAAATCAAACTTGCTGCAAGCTTGTAAAACAAGCTTCCTGCAAAGATAGCACAATAAAGCGATAATTATCTTTGTCTCTGTTTTAAAAAAAAATCCGATTTTTAATAGTATCTCCTAGTCCGCCCTTCTTTTTATTAATTCAATAAATCAATGATAATTTGTGAAAAAATAAATATTTTTATAATAAAATAATTTTTTTATAAAAAGAAATTAAAACATTTTCCATCTTTTTACTAAATATAGAACTCGCACTTTAAAGAAAACTATATCGCCTTTTGCTTAATGTTGAAATTTTAACGTTTATAAACAAAATTAAATCTAAAAAACAGTCAATGTTTGTTGAAAAACAATAACTTAGACATTTTGTCCCATTTTAAAGTAATTACTTTTGAACTCTAATTTCATAATTTATTCTACTAGCAAAACGTAGTTATTAGCGAAAATCGCTCTCTCTTTAACTTCAAATCATATTCTCAACTCAAAAAATTAATGAAATCAAGAAAAGAGTTTAAAATAAATCGTATACGAATCGAATCGAACGTTGTATTAGCGAAATCTATCTTCGCCTCTCGTAGCCGAGCTGGTCGAGTGGTATCGACGTCTGTCTTCTAAGCGGTAGGTCGCGAGTTCTATCCCGGGTTGCTTTCATACTATAATTTGCAATGAGTTTGCACGACAAGCTTGCTGCAAGTTCGTTCCATGGTGACTTCGAAGCTTTCGTTAACTTGCTGCACTCTTGTCATGATAAATTTGTGGCAAGCTTGCTGCAAACTAATTTTGCTATCTGTGTATATATATAGACAGAAAAAGAAAGAGTATCAATCGTAAAATGAAACGAAAAACACAATAAACTTTCTTCAGGAAATTATGTTATTGCGAATTGCTAAATATAAAAAGTTTGACATTTTCATGCAATCAGATACGACATAAGGACTAAAACACTGATTTTCATCCCTAATGTCAAACCAAAAACAGAGATAGCAGTTTTGAATAATTAAAACTGAAGTATGATGTGATATAACATTACAGAAAAGTAAAAATAAATATTTTACGTTCCAGAAGGGGCGGATGTTGACGTGGCAGTGTTTGTGGAGGGTCACGGTACAGACCGTCGTTGAAGGGGTATGAACAGGGTATCGAATAAAGGTTTTCGTGCTTAACTTTGGCTGTTGTCAGGGGGGTGCAATATGTTCGGAACGATGAAGATTAAATGGAAGAGCGATAACGATAGAAAGCGTAGAGAAATAGCGTAAGAAATCAGCAAAATATGAAAAACCGGTGAAAAATGTCTAAAAGATGCGTTTTCGAGGAAAAATATCAAACATTATCGACTTGAGTGACCCTACCGCGAAGATTATACTTTGCGTCTTTTTCTATTATGTTTTGCCGCTTTATATATATATAAATTTAATCCATATTTTTTGTCCTTTTTCATTTTTTTCTCCGAAATTTCATGGCCTTGGCATATTTGACTTGTATCATAGGGCAAAAAATGGACTGAATTCACTTTTTTATTGATTTAAAATTCACACCGGTCCGGCATGCCGGGAAGGGGGTAAGGCCTTTAGCAGACGGGTGAGGAATTATAAAAGAAATACAAGAATATCAATATGATATGACACACAAAAAATAATCAGAAACACAGCACATAACTTTACAAAAATTGCAAAAAAGGGACAGAAACAAAATAAATAAAGTAACCTAAAACACACTCACAAGAAGAAAAACTATACGCCACTAAATCGATATTACACTTGGAGAGAACCATAAATTAATTGAATTTTGTGTGATTTTTATCACCAGATCTGGAACAAACATTAAAAATATTCAAAACACTCAAAAGGTGGAGCCCCTAGTATGCATCCAAATGAACAAAACATAAGTACAATCTCAGCACAACACACCAGTGAAAACAAGGATGCAATTAAAAAGTTTGTAAAGTATCATTAAAAATCCCACAATAGAGCATCAAAAACAGACCCCGTGGTCTCTCACCAGTACAGAAAATAATGAAATCCTCCAAAGTCCACGTCAGTCAAACAACAATAAATATACAAGAATAAAATGATCAAATTTTAAAAATTACGAGGATGAAAACAAGGTTATCAATTGGGATTCTCCAAGGGTGAGTGTTCAATAAACTTTAGGACGCTAGAACATTTTAATAAGTCCAGGATTAACCTAAAAACAATATAATCAGTTAAAATTAACTACATATATAATGTGCTAAAAACTTAGGGTAGGGTAGGTAAATTTTCTTAATCACTGGTGTTAAGGTAAAAGAGTAAAAATGTCTTCAAATCATTTAAAAGAAATTTCACTCGGGGCCCTTTAGTGAATCACAAATGTTGTTACTAAAAGTATATGCCTTCATTAATTTATTTAATGCCATTTTATTATGAATTAAATTTTTAAACCGTTTCTTCTTATTTTGCTCTACAATTTTCTAGAGGCGGAATTCTTTGGTGAGAGTATAGCCGAATATATAATGATCTGCATCGCCCACCTGACCACAAGAACAACTTGGAAAATTCAATTGATGAAATCTATGTAAATAGGTCGGAAAAGGACCATGCCCACTACGAAAGCATATTAAATATTTATTTACGATTAAAAAATTGCCCATGAATGGCCTGACTCTAATAATAGAAATTGAGTTGTATCGGTTCTAATATTTTACCCATTCTTGAATTATAAACTCTTTGATTTTGAATTTGACACAGGAAGATCTAAATATTGCCTTATTGTGGTGGTCAGTTTTGTCTAACGGTCGCCCCACTAGTTACCTGGACAGACATGACCTTTAACCAGATTAGCATGACCAGGTCAAGCTAACCAAGAGTCTGGAACTATAAATCTTTTCTTTAATATTATTTACAAACTCCTATTTATGCGCTTCGCTCTTAATTGTTTTTATTGAGGACTGACTATCAGTATGAATATTCATCAGTTGATTATATTCTAGAGACAAGCCGGCAGCGTAGCCAATCGCCGCCAACTCGACCTGAAAGACATAATTTGTTGGATTCAGTTTATATAAGAAGTCATTATATGGTTCATTGTTCTTAAAGATACGCACGGCGAAACCAGTTTCGGTTGAAATCTAGAAGTTGGTACACACTCTTAAAATGGCGCCAAGTCGCCAAATCTAATACAGGTAATACCTACATATAGCTTTGGCGACTTGGCTTCAATGATATGCAGCGGTCAATGTCTTGCTTTGGCGATTTGGCAGCATTTTAAGTGTTTGTACCAACTTCTAGATTTCAACCCCAGTTTCATTATAGGGACTGCATTCACTGCAGTAGTTGCCAATAATATGGAAATATTTCGTGAAAATTTCATTTTTCAGGTAAGACGTCACACAAAATTACTAATGTTTCAAGCAGAGCATTTCGTTTTAAATGTTTAAAGAATCCCTCTCGGCAAGCCAGAAGTGTAGAATCAGAAAAGTGTCATTTTAGCCATGTTTTGAAATCAATAGTGCCAATTCATATCACTTTACAGTAACATGGCAAACGTAATTTCTCGTGCCATTTCACTTCTTACTGCGAGTTATGTCTATTGTGTTATGTCATGGCCTTATTTCTTTAGAGAGACATGCGAAAGATACAGAGATTCCGACTTATTGGTATATTTCAGATACATTATAGGGCCATAAATGGACTTCATCCACTGGCACTAGTTGCCAAAAATGTGGAACTCTTTCGTGAAAAGTTAATTTATGAGATAAGATGTTTCACAAAACTACTAATTTTTCAAGCGCAGCATTTCGTTTAAAATGTTTAAAGAGTCCCTCAAGGAGAGAACAGAAGGAGAAAGTAGATTCCTTTTTTCACGACCCAAAAGAAAATTTCACCGTCCCTCCATTATTTCCTTTCCTAATTTCATAAAGGATGGAACTATGAGAAATGAAAAAAAGTTGTAAAATGATTATTATAGCTTTAAAAGAAGGTGCCAGAAGCTTAGGCTAAAAAGAAATCGATGCTGGGGACTGAAAATCACATTTTTGCTCCTAACTTCTAAGCAACAGCAGCTATCGAAAAACTTTCAGTGCAAAAGAGGTTTGTTATGATTCAGCGATATTTCGCCGAATTTCAAATATCCTTGTATCTTCAATCTTAAAGCAGTTATTTGGAAATGAAGCACCACACTATTTCCCCTCGTTTTAAACCGGACAAAGATTTTTACCCTACCTACAATATATCATCCACTGATACAATTACATTGAGTTCTAGTGACCATGATCGAAGAAACTATGCAGAAATTTTTCCGAAGACGTGTCACGAGAGCTACTGTTATAAGTTGTATTCCTCTTTTGAATCTACCTGATATAAAGCACGAAATATTCAGTTTCTGTAATAGTAAAATTTTAAGATTAAATATCCGGAAACGGGAATCTGAAATATAGAAATTTTCCTTGAATGCACTGTCGCGTGAGTGCTTAGAGAACCGATCTTCAATCGTACTGACTTTGTAGGATTCAGCTACTTGTGAGATGTATTAGAACTGAAAGGATACTAAATTTCAATATCGCATGGAACGGCTAATAAATGTAACAATTTGTTTGGTTTTTTTCATGAAATGTGATTATTAAGCAAAATAAAAAATTGATACTTACGTAAAGAGAAGATTCTTCATTTAGAAATTAAAGTGCAATCTTAATTTTAAGAGAAAACAGTTACGAAGAGATTAGAAGAAGCATTGATAGAATCTTAACTAAAGTTTTAAGTTTCATTTCTGTATGTTCGAAGTGGCATGAATATATGCTATCGCCGTATAACCATTTATTGAAGTCAGAGAAAAGTGCACAATAGCAAATTATTATAAAAGAACTGAGAAACTTTGCCTCTGTGACAGAAAAAAATCTCATCAGAATTCACGTAGGAAGAAATGGAATTGAATGCAAGGGTTGATTTGTTGCTGTTTGTTGCAGAGTACATGAAAATTTCACGAAAGACCCAGAATTTCATGAAAATCTACTTTTCTTTTTACAGAAAAGAGGAAAAAGATTTAAGTATACAAAGGTTTGTTAAAACTCATGTTAAATTTACAATGTTTAAAAAGTGTATACCAGCTATATTTCGTTAAAGAATGTTTCTTTTTACTGATGCACTTGAAATAAAAATAATAATAATAGAGATATGTGCTGATATTCTGTTGACGGAAAAAGTGCACGTCTCGAAATCCTGTTTGAATTTTAAGTTTGACTATTATTTCATAGCGTTATGTTATTTAGGCCATGCAGCAAACATTCATTTAATGTCCCATAAAATATTTTCTGATTAGTCCGTCAATCTTAAAATATCTTTTTGTAAGGGATATTAAAGTATTCAAAGTCACCGAGTATACTGCATTTCATATACGATCTGTTATCAACAACAACTCAAAAGACTTAATTATATAAGAACTTTTAATGATTTAAGTTTTGATATTGTAAGTCTTAGCATAGGATACACACGGCAAGATGCAATTTGGTATGATCTCACTAAATTGTTTTCAGATATTCCATTTATTGTTGACGCAAAACTTTGTTTCTTAAGATTTAGGAAAATAATTCAATTCTTTGTTTTCAAAATATCAATTATAAAGATCTTCCGCACTTAACCTTAAAACATATACAAACTTTTTCATATTTTATTTAGACCATATTTATTAATAACTGTTTTAGATGTAGATTCACAGGATAGTGGTTGCACAGTGAAGGAAGTTACATTAATCTACTTGGAAAACTTCGAACCATACATGGCATTGATGACGTCATTGCATGGCATTTGAATACTTAACTAGAATATGAGATAAAACTTATTCAGCAGCTTAATGAAATGATTAAATTTTCAGTAAGCATTGTCCTGGTGAAATTTCACTTTGATGCAAGATTAGAAAGTTAATCATGTAGTTCCTAACTTCTTGATCTTGTTCTAAATGTTAGACTCAGCTGCATACTTAACTTGTTTTCTGTTACAATTTTAAGCATACCAAGGGAATTCCTTTAACTGATTGCATCCTAAATGTAATTACATAATTCTTCAGAGAAAACAGCATTTACTAACTTTCAAAATAATCAATTAAAGTTTAGTTTAACTCAATTTAAAACAACATGTATAGGAAGACTATATAAATGTATTAGTAATTTAGGCTGAGTATACTATTCTATCACACAAAAGAAAATTTCTATTCGATAGTAGTGGCATCTGTTTGAAATTGTAACTGATATCATCTTAAATGTTTTAATAGATGAATAAACACATCATGAATTTCCTGAACAAAATACCCAATAATTAACTGAAAAAAATAATTGAAAATACTATTTCTGATACTAATGAATGCTTAAAAAATTTCAATTTGAAACGACGTTGAATATAAATAAGTACACAAATAGAAGAAAAGACATTCGAAATATTAAGAATTGTTTTGTATTTTACTTACCTGATTCACAGTAATAACTTTTAATTAAATAATATTTGCTACTGTTCAGCAACGGATTCCGAGACAACCACTTTTGGACGATTTTACACCGGAAAGGTGTCAGGCAATGAGTCATATGATCGCAGTTCCGGAGTTCTTTCTTAGATCACGCTCAGTAAAATGTAAGCATCACCCTTCCATTCTTCATTTCCCCCTATTTTGATGAAAATAACTCCGTCCAGCGCATGCGCAAAAGCGCGGAGGGTTTCCGAATCCATTGCTAAACAATATGTCTTTCGTCTTACGTTTCTAAGTAAACACCATTTAGAAACTGAACAATGGTGCAAAGTTCAGCAAATCCGCTTTCTTCAATTTCCTTGTCTACAAATTAAGGTTTTTTAAATTTATGAAGGCAAGATATTATTTAAGACGCTGATATATGCATTAAAATATTGGCATACGAATATTCTCTTTTGTTAATATTTATTTAAAATTATACATAGAATTTGAAAGCATTTAGTAGATAACTTTGAATAAAAGTTTATTGAATGCAGGTTTCGTATTTTTATGTTGAAGCTGTGTTTCTCAATAAATTTATAAATATAAATTGCTTTTTAAGATATGAAATAAATGTACTGCAATAGTGATTTGACTAATAAACCGATGACCATTTATGAATAAGAAATAAGTTTTATATTAATTTTAGGTATTTAGAGAGAATTGTTTATGGTTTAACTTCACGTATATTTTATTAAGGTTTGAAACTGAATACCTATAAAAGCTTGTTCTTGTTATAGCAGAAATCATATACTGAGTCAAACAGATGTTCGACTCAGAAATGATTGCTCTCGTATTTAGTAAATTTTGGGTATTATTTATGATTATTTCTCTCTATTTTAAAGTAAAAATTATATTTAAGCAAAATTTGTTTACGATAGTTAACAATAAGTTTTGATAAATTAGTTTTAAGATAATAGAACGCAAGACAAAAATTAAATGAAATTGATAATCATATATTAATAACAAAAACATAGAATCAATGTATACGTGCAATAGTATTACTTGTAAACTCAGTAATACTCCGGGAATCCGAACTAATTCTGACTGACCTTTGTTATGATTCCGGGGAATTCGGATTATCCGGGAGATTTGGTAAAATACCCTTACTAAATGCAGTTTGGTGTTGACTCTGGATGCTCTGTGGAGGCATACGGAAAGAGAACGAGGCGATTTGCATGGTAGCAAACTAGTTCAGGGTAAAAAGAAGATATTTGAGTTTTTTTCTACTATTTAAGATGCTGTATTCATTTTTTAAAAACCAATTCGAATACTTCTTTTTAGTTAGAAATACACATTAGCTTTGTTTCTGATTGACACTTGGTATTTTTCCTTCATTTTTCAGTAAAAACTTTTGAGAAAAATAAAAAAAAGTTCGAATTCTCGGGATTGTACTGTAATTGATTGCAAGTATGCTTATTTAGTGCAAATTTTACTTACAGATAATTAGAGGTTATCAATGCTTATAATTTATGTTAATCATTTTAAGAATTCCTTATTTCTTTGCGTATGTGTCTTTGGAATTTCAATACCTACCTATTTTTTTAACTGAATTAATGTGAAGGAAAATGTTTTCTGGAATGTGTATTCTAGAAAGCCACTTACTAAACCGAACTTCGGCCTTTAGAATAAAATATATATGTATTCACAATAAGCCAAACAGGACCTTAATTTCACATGGCGCCAATTAAGTGCGTTTCTACTCAGCATTTCAAAGACAGCAATTCTTTGAGGAAAGCAATTAAATTTGGAGTATTTGCACTAGTCAATGAATGTATTTAAAACCAAGGTTTCGCCTGTTAATTACTATTAATCTTAACCAGGCTTATCTGGGATAAAAGGTTAATCAAGTGAGATTTCGAAACGAATTTCCTTTTATATAAGTAAAGATAAACGATGGCTTTGAATGAGGTACAAATGATCCAAGAAAACATCATTGGGAACAATGAAATTGGTACACAGCAGAATGAATTTTCTGTGAGCTTATATTAAACGGAATGTGATTTTGTTTAATGTACACATCTTTTATTATTTTCACGAATTCCGAAAATGAATATTATTAATGGCTATCCCGATGATAAGCTTTCGTTTTTAAATTATTTTACAATCAACCTTTATTTTAATACAATCGTATAATAAGTTTTTTACAATAAGAGAGTAAGTTGAGAAATAAAGGCACAGGCCTTTTTCAAAACAACTGTACAGAAATCCCTTCATCATATACGATAGAAGACTCGAGTACGTGGATGAGAAACCTCAGCATAAATAAGCTGGTTCTCGCTTTCCTTGGAATTGTAGCAACGATGCGGGGCTTAGTTGAATTCTTTCCTATGATGGAAGGTACCTCCTCCGGGAAAGTTGGGCTGGGGTGTGGACAGCAATACGTTTCCCTATTTCTGTCATGATTACCTTCACTCAGAACACTGCGGATACTATGGTAGTATTGGGTTAATTCACTTTTGGATGAATGATATATGTTAGAATATTTAGAATAAATGTCTCTTACATTTAGCTTAAAAACAACGGAAATCGTTAAAATTGCAGTTTTTAGAGCTCAAACTTATGAAACGTAATCGAGCATGGGATAAATCATCTTTTTGGGAAGAAAAAAAATTGTATTTTGAACACGTTTAAATTGGAAGATAAGTTGTAAAGGCTAGCCATAAACCTTGAATAACGCGCAAAAGAATAAAATAAAATGCTCTATAAAGAATAAACCTTACTAAAGATATCATTATAAAGCATGACCCAGAATGCATATTAAAGGAACTTTTGCTGAAAATAATGCATTTTTTGAAGGAATCTGATTATATTTCCGTAGTAAACAATGTCACGAGATATTTAAAGATAAATTTGAAAGAAACTATTATTTTTTGTTTAGATCTGTACTAAGGATGTGTTTATTTTTGATTTAACAAAACATGAAAAAACTCTCTATCTTGAAACGTTATATTATTTTGTCAGACGCAACTCATAAGTTTCACACGAACAAATAAACTATTAAAAACAGCATCAAACTGGCTATAGGGGGATCAAATAAAAAAGAATGAGTATACCTTATGCAATGGAAGAAAAATACATATCAGAAGAAATCCATTAACGTTAATATCCAAATAGTTACTGAGAAAATAATTTTGAAAACACGCTTTGTCCTCAGAATTATGTTAATTATAAAATTAGAGTTATAATATAAGAGTTATAATATAATAATATAAGAGTTATCATAAATTTCGTCAAAACTTTGCCGTTTTTCCCTAACACGGGTGGAAAAAAAATACACAAATCCTCATTAACATGCGCCATTTCCTAACGCAGGTGGGGGAAAAACAGGGCGAATCGGTAGCACCTTTTTTTTGCTCCGTAGAATGGTGAAGAAACAGAATATGCAATTTGAACGCCTTTTTTTCCAACCGATTGAAAGGGAATTTGGGTAAGGATCTACAATTCAGGATAGAAAACCTCATACCAATTTTTATTTATCCAAATCATAATGTTTAGGAGCTATCATGTTCACAAGTATGAGATTATACAGACCGACAGACAGCTGGCGGATTTAGTCCAAAATTTGATACGGATCTACATTCCTGATGATTAAACTGTGTACCAAATTTTATCTATCTAGTTGTTTAAGTTTGTGATTTTTTGTGTTAACATAAACACGTAAAGCCAGACTTCCCCTGGACGGAGTTTGTCCAAAATGTGTTAGAAACCTACAAATTATGTGTAAAGATTGCATACAAAATTTCATCCCTCTAGCTCTAACCGTTTTTGAGTAATCGTGTTCACAGACATACAGACATTATTCCAAAATTGTGTTTTTCGGGCTCGTGGACATTCATCACAATCTTGAGTTAGAATTTTTTAATGATTACAATAACTTATCTTTGTCTACTTGGTATATGAGAAAAAAACAGTTTTTCTTTGAAAGAAAAGAAGTATATACTAAGAAATTAAACGTTTTTGCGCATTTCTAATACCTGAGAAAATCTTTTTTAAACTTTGTTTAAATACAAAAAAAATATCGTTCGTATATAAACTTAATAAAATCAAGTGCCGCCATAGTTATAATTATGTATTTACTGTTTGATCATTTAGAATATTGAGTCAAACCTGCAGTATACGACATAAATGCCTGTTTAGTTCAGAGAAAATTGACAAAATGATTGAAACAAATTTCGGAAGACAAAGGACAAACACGGTTGGTCTATTTATAAACAATTTTTTGCGCAGAGTATATTCAAACTCCTAGGAATTTGAAACAAACTAAATAGAAATATTGGTTTGTAGTAATAATGCATTATGGACAAATGATTCCTTGGCATATTTTTATAATATCAATAACACCAATAATTCTCCTAAAAACACGTAAAATATTAAGTATAGCGGAAAAGCGTACAGCGTGTCATCATTTCCCAACTGAGGATCAGGGTAGGTTTACTCTGAAAATTGAGAATATTATCTTGGGAAAAAATAATTCCATTTGTTTTCACGATTCGAATGGTTTTATAATTGGACACCTGTAATCTGCACTAGAAGGATATGTAATCATGTTGTTTATCATAAGATGTATCTGAATGTATTTTTAAAAGACGGTGAGAGATTTCGATTGGATTTAGAACTCGATGATTCTTCGATATATCATTAATAATACAATCAGATACTGATAAACTCTTACTCCCCCAAAATAAATGATTTTGTCGCCACAATTGATCATCATCAATTAATCGATGCCCATAGCTTTATCAAGATTTATATCGCGTAATCTTTAACAATAGGGATACTTGATATCATTGCAATAAATACCAAATGGTGGTTAAATGTACTTTACATTTAATACATGTTAGATTTATTCAAGAATATAACGCACTAAAATAAATTATACTGATATAATTTATATTTTAGTATTTTGACTTTTGATTTGATCATTAAATACTATAAAATAAAATTAAATATTATACTATTACACTATATTTTTATAAAAAAAAATGTACTATTCGTATAAAATTCCTTTCACTGCGCTACGAAAAAAAGTTCCGTGGTATCCTGGTGATAGAGATTTGCTAATTAGTAGAGATAAGATTCATATCTCAGTTTCTCCGAAGATTTGTCTTTACGTCTTGATTGCCATCAAACCTAGTGGACGCCAAATTTGTAGTTGTGAGATAGAGTTCTTGAAGTTCAAATAGTAGAGAATAGAAGACTGTAGACTGGCTCAGATGTCATTCTTGTTAGCAGATGTTATGGCATTATTAGAAACCCTGTGGTAGCGTACAAATGGGAAGTTAACTGAATAAGTCCAAAGAAAATACAGTTAGAATGCATTTTATTTAATAAATATGTGGAAATTCTGGACTGTTTTGTTATCCACTTCTAATGTAGTATCAGGATTCAGTAATTTCCCCTTAAAAACTGATTAGGCTGTGAAGGACGTCGCCAATAAACTTCTTTGTGCAAGCATTATATGATTGCTGCACTTTTAGATTATGACTATATCGATAAAATGTAAAAATCACAACACTGTTATAAATATATATTTTAAATGGAAATAAAAGTTTGTAAAATATTTGCAGGGATTGAATTTCATCAATCGTTTAAAATAATATTAAATATAAGTGTTTTCCCTGTTCCATTATAACCAAAGAATGAAGATAAATCTATGAGTTTAAGGAATTTTGCAAAGTATAGAAGAAACCAGGTTTTACTTTAACCATTTTAAGGACCATTTTTTCAAATAATGTTGTAATAAAAAATTTGGAATTGAGATTAATTTAAGAAAAGAAATTCATTTAGATTAGTAAATGACATTAATTTTGTTAATTAATTAAATTAATTAGTAAATAATTATAAAGTCAAGACAGTTATTGTTTGATTTTAGAAACAGGAACATCTAGGTTTCTGTTTCATCGACAAATATTTCGAAAACTTCCGTCAACCTTAAAAATTTCATTTCAAAATTCGTGAATTTGGTGTGAAGTATACTTCCCACGGCCTTAGAAAGGGTTAAATGTTCATCAAAGTAGCTTCCTCTCTCTCTCTCTGTATATAAATATACATACATAGTTAAAGATT
This sequence comes from Araneus ventricosus, assembly GCA_013235015.1. NCBI lineage: Eukaryota > Metazoa > Arthropoda > Arachnida > Araneae > Araneidae > Araneus > Araneus ventricosus. The sequence continues at coordinate 343,328 of BGPR01000681.1, forward strand.
TTCCAAACAATCAAAATTCAAGTAACATTTACAATATAAACACTTATTAAACTAATAATTAAAATTAAAAATAAAATAATGTTACCTTATTAATAATCATACAATGAAATACGAAAGATAGACTATAAACTAATGTATTAATACTAGTTAGATTATTCTTATTATGGAAAAGACAAGCCAGAAATTAGAATTCCAACAATCAAATGCTTATCAGCCTTGGGACTGATATGCCGCATTAATCCGAATTTAAAGGCGCCAAACCTCTGCGAAAGGCAATTGTTGGTGAAAACAAATAGTATGGGATTAAATCTCCAAAATATTTCAAGATAAGGAACGAGAAAATATAACTAAATGCTTACCAATTCATAGTCTTAGCTATTGTAATGACATGAGCTTTATACAAAATATAGTTCCGCATTTAAAGAGAAAATATTATTACTAAATTAGGTCATGGATACTATACTAAACATTATTAAAAAATTAAACTATACATTTAAATTAAGCTCATTATAATAATATATATTAATATGTAAATATACTTAAAATTAAATGATGCAATCTTATTCTAAATCTAGTGGAGCCATCTACCTATGTAGTGAAGTACTAAAATCTTTGAGATTTCTATAAATATGATCACTTCAAAATAAATAAAGCTAAAAGACTATTAATTTAAAGGAGTTAAAATTTCTTATTAACATAAGCAAACATGAAATTAATAGGAAATCCATATCTTAAAGAATTTTTAAAAAATGTATCAATATATGATGTCTGTTTTTCACTGTCTGTGATTAAAATAGTGCTTCTATGAATATAATTCAGAACGATGTTTCTATAAATTTGAATACTGATATTGCTGTTCCAAAAAAGGAAGCCTATTTATATTAAACTGAAAAGTGTTTCTTTTATCATAAATCTCAGTGCTTAATATATTATCAATTATTTTAATTTCAAGATCTAGAAAATCTGCAGAAGAAATACCTTCATTAGTTTTAAGTAAAATCAAATACTCTGGATAAAAATCAATACGTGGTGTGTATTCTTTTACTTTTGAACATATTAATAAATCATTTATATGCCTATACATGATATAAGAATTAATATAATTAATTTCTTTTTCATAATAGTGCAAATATAAATTAGCTAGAGCATTACGCATTACTATATATATGATTTTCAAGTTTCCTAGTTTTAAAAATGCTTCTTAACTTTTAATTATGAAAATTATTTCTACTTAAACTCTAGTATAAATGCAACAATCAGTTCAACGGGAAAAAGTCGAGATTCGACTGACTGTATTATTCGGGATTTTCCCCTTTTCGAAAATACTATAAAAGCTCGCTGCGATATAGCAACTTCCGCTTTGAAAATGATGTAATTTTTCTCTAGCCATTAAGATTTTCCGTCACGGCCATGAAGGAATTTATAGCTATTCAGTCACTAATAATCTCTTTACCTGATTTGACCTAAACATGTCTGAAGTTCCAATAAAATGTTATTCGTTCAACAAGCCTGCATCTTCATTGGATATGTCAGTTTCTCACCATCAAATTGGAACAAGCTTTCAATTACTTTTCCAGCTTCGCAGAATCTGTGATAGCAAGAGTCGTACGAGGATTTCGAAGGGGGAAATTGTAATGATTTCACATTTTTCTATTTAGAAAAACGCTTCTTAACTTTAAATTCATAAAATTATTTCTACTTAAACTCTAGTATAAGAATAACTGTCGTAGAGATCAGGATTCCATTGGCCGTAGCGATCAGGGGATTTTCCCCTTTTCTGAGCAGTATAAAAGGGATTGAATGCCTACAACTTTCTCTTTTTGAAAGCATGTAACCTTCTTATCAGACAGGCCTTCTTTGGCGTAATTCTTTCTCTATTTAAGCCGTCGCCGATGACTGCCCTTTGCATCTCTTTATATTTTCATCATGGCTTGATCTTTCTCATAATTATCTAAAATCTACCATAAAATGATGATTGAATAAAATAAGCAGTGTTTCAATCTAAAGAGACTGCATTTTCTTTGAATTTGGATATACGCTACACTTCATATTCGGATAATGTATCATATATGTATATAGGGGAGACTGTTGTACCTTGGACCATTAACCCCTATCTCGGAATGGACTGCTATCTTGTAGCGAACACTTGAATTATCTCAAGAAATACTCTCTAACATATAGTAGAAAGTTGATATTATTTGCAATTCAATTCTTGATCAAGGCTATGAAATTGTTTTTTGACATAAAAACCAAAATTTTTGAAGAATTATATTTCTTTATTTAAATTCTTCAGGAATTATTTAAGTATTCCCTCTATATTCCATTTTGTACAGTATAATTTTGTACTACATGTTGTTTGTAACTTCGATTATAACCTTTAAAGATTCCTATGCTTTAGAACTGTAAACTGTCAACTCCTGTACCTTGGTCCACAAACACATCCTGTACCACGGATGACTGATTTGAATGATGTTAATTATTGTGGTGTTTTTCATGTTATAATACCAAGTCATGGAGAACAACGGATAAAAAATGTGACAATATTGACCGACACTATATAATGGGTTATATAGTTGCACTAATGTTATATAATGTGACAATATTGACAAGTTATAAAAACAGCAATTCAAACTGTGTTTATTGAAGGAGAAAAAAAATCTGTTAGCGAGTCATATAAAGTGTTTAACATTAAATTTACAACATTGAGGCCTTTAAAAAAAGTCTGATGAATAGAAATCCAAATATTATGTTCGATACGACACTAAGAAAGTATTTCCTGCAAACGAAGAGCTCTATTTAGAAAAGTGCATAATTAGAAAAAATGAACGATGGGTTGACGAAGAATGAACTCTGGCTTATAAGTTTTCAGTTTCCAATCATAAAAATTGACCTTCAACATGAAACGAAGAATACATGTTGAAGAAGAACGTTTGAGACTATTTATGACAAGGCAAACTGTAAAATTATCCATCAGAAGGCCAGAAAAGTCAAATTTGTTCACAGCAGCAACTTCCAAATCTACCAATTTTGAAACCTTACTCAAAACCTCCAAGACGTCTGGATATGTCTTAAAAAATATATTTTACAAATATACACTAGTTTCTCAGTGATTCCACTTTGTTTTATTTTTAATCAATATGATCCAATGTACAAGTCTACATTGTGCCTTAGATCACTTTGAATGCAATTATATAATTTTTTTCACTTGAAATTCCTTATCTTACTGTGCATAGACAGTGAAATATAAATTTGAAAAGATGTTACTTAAAACAGGATACCTATATCTAAAATAAAATTGCGAATTGTTAATTTTTAGTCGTATAATCGAAAAAGTTGTCCAAGGTACAACAGTCTCATCAAATGTGTACTTAGAATGTCTCTTTGATATTTCCTGGAAAAGTAAAGTACATATCCATCGGAAATTACCGGAGGAATTTTAATTTTCCTTATTATTTTCAGCATGAAATAGCTGCCAGTGATTACCACCTTGGCAAACGGTTATTTATTTCCTCAAACCTTTTTCCATTGTTTTCCTTTATGACTAAATTTACGTTTAAAGCATTTTTCCTGGTGTAAGATTTTCCTCTTTCTTTATTTTATACTTAAACACAATGATCGCAATATAATATTTAAAAACTCTTACTCTTACTTTAAACCTCCATAGAAAGTGATTGAGAAATAGCAGCCATTGAAAGTCGATGTTTGTCTTCAATATGTATTTCAGTATTCCTAATCTTTCATTTAGAAACGCAAATGTATTTTGAAATTTTTAAAATGGTATAAAAAAGAAGGAAATGTAAATTTTCTTATGAAGCTATGAAATAATGCAACACCTTTAAATAATCTCTTATGTTTTGATTTCTTTGAAAAATTAAACAATTTTACACATACAGTAACAGAAACATAAAAGATTTTACAATTAAGACGAAAAGGTGACTGGTAATACTTTTAAGAGAAGAACATTGTGTTCTTGAAGCATATTGGTGTATTTAAAGTTGAAGGTGCTTATCTTGAGGGAAACATAGCAAATTTAATTGTATATCGATTCTTTTTCATGTGTATTAATAATTTATGTTGGGAACTTTTGATGCAGAGGAGAAACATGAAGTTTCCTTTCAGGATTATTCTCTACAATGAATTTTCTGTCAGATTGCACAGAAGCACTATTTTATGACGTCAGCGTAAATTAATTCAATGTAGAAATATATTTTATATTTAAATATGCAGATTGAAGGAATACATAAGAATGTATTGTAGAGTTTCAATTCGTGAAGTAGTGTCTTTAAGTCCGTCGAGCATTTTCCTTGATGATGATATTGCGAATTTATTTTAGTTCAGCTTAAATAATGAAAGTCAGTACACTTGTATGAACTGCATGTTTTAGGTTAAATCGGTTACTTCCGTGTTGTTATTTAAACTTTCTATTAAATTCAGCAATTTAGACATGTATTGTTAATCCGTTAAAATAATTTCCGAGAAGTAACTATTGTTAGTCGTAATCTAACTTTTATAATACACTAGCCGCCTTCGGCGACCAGCTTGCTCGCCGGGAATATGATTTCAATTGAATCTTGCATCACTTTATAATCATGATTTAATTAGCAGCTTAAGCAGATTGTAGTAGATATTTTACCCATGTTCTTTTGGTAGGCTTACACCTGTTCTGTTCATTGTCTGCGTAAATGTCCCTAAATGTGTCAAATAACTAACGATGTCATCTTCACTTTCTTATTCGTCTTGCAAAATACGCATTTGATTTCAACATTAAATTGGAGCAACATTTTTTAATGCCAGCGTCATATTAGCTGAATAAAATCCAGATTGTTATCCTGATCGTTGGACTGTTTTCAACGAACGAAGTTTCGAAACAGTATGTACCAAAATCATCAAGTAATTTCTTGAATTATTTGAAGAGGAAGAACACTTTTCTTGTATCAGCAGGATGAAGCAATTTACAGTGTCCCTGACGCGCAATTTTATGTATACTTTTTTGCTGATTGATCTAGCTTTTTTCGACTTTTCACTCATGAATTCAAATCAAACATTTAAAATGAAATTTTAAAAAATAGCGCATCATGATTCATTTTTGGCAAGATAATTTTTTCAAACCGATTGATATTTCGTCGGTGAATCTGATTAGAAAATTTTAAAAATTTCTTGTGCTTTATGTTCATATTTCTGAAAAGAATTAAATAAAACAGTTATGTAATAATATTTAATTAGCCAATCGGTGTCAAATCCTATCACAGTTTTAAGCAATACTTTGAATCTGTGTTCACTAACTGAACATCATTGAATTATATTCTTTTTAATGCATAAAAATTAAGGAATTTATTTTTATACATAACTGTAAATGACAATGTACTTTTAAACGCAATTAATTCTTTTATTTTTTCTTATTTTTATTAAGTGTTTTTTTTTTTATTTAGATAGAATTTTTTACATTTATTCCACAATTTTAAAATCATTCATATTCCTAGAAGAATTTCCTTGAGAAAAATTTTGAGTGATCTGGTAAAAAATTAAGTAAAAAAATTCTTCAATTTATAAATACAAAGTCAAATTTTCTGTTATTATGTCTGTTATCATCTTCAGTTATTATTATCTGTCTTGATTATAACTGAAATTTTCCAGTACAAGAATGTTACGATCTAAGTACTTTTTTTATTTCTGATTTTTTTTAAAAGTTTAAAATAATTTTTATTTCGCTTAGCTAACTAGTCTTAAAATAATTTATTATATTTTTTACACTTGTATAAAAAACCCAACGCTATGATAATATTTAAAACGAGAAACTGCAATTAAAAAAGAGCAATACCAAATGTAAAGAATTTAAAAGGAATTATAACCCCTGAAAACTTTCAAACCTACAGAGAATTTTATTCAATTTTTAACACAAGAAAAATGCAAAGTGTTTTGATTACAAGACTAGCTACGATTTATACGCTATAATTATCCAAAATGAGCATTCAAAGACCATCTACTAAATAGAGACAATATTAGCATGTTACTGTAGTTTCGTGAAATAATGATGACTAAGAAAGCTGTATAATTAAATTTTTACATTCGATTTAAATTGATATTCTTTTCTGAGAAATGCAGAATACGGCAGAAACAATATTCATCATCAGGACGACTCTGCTTCGGAAATAAAATGAAAATATTTTGCTCATTACTTTCAAAGTATCTTTCTTTAAAATTCAGTTGATAGAAAAATAGTGGAGTAACCCTAGCGTAATACATGTGGAATGTTCTACGCCAAATTATTTTCGCAATGCAATTGACGTCAGATGGAAAACATGACATCGCAGCGCATCAATGCGCTGTTAGATGTTTGATAATATGCGCATATCATGAAAAATATGCGGCATCACAGCGTATTGTAATTCAATGTACAATTACATTTTAGATAATATGCGCATATCATGAAAAATATGCGGCATCACAGCGTACTGTAACTCAATGTGCAGTTTGAATTTAGATAATATGCGCATATCATGAAAAATATGCGGCATCACAGCGTATTGTAATTCAATGTGCAGTTTGAATTTAGATAATATGAGCATATCATGAAAAATATGCGGCATCACAGCGTATTGTAACTCAATGTGCAGTTTGAATTTAGATAATATGCGCATATCATGAAAAATATGCGGCATCACAGCGTATTGTAATTCAATGTACAATTACATTTTAGATAATATGCGCATATCATGAAAAATATGCGGCATCACAGCGT
>BGPR01000681.1:350076-375287 GCA_013235015.1 Araneus ventricosus
GAATTTAGATAATATGCGCATATCATGAAAAATATGCGGCATCACAGAGTAGTGTAATACAATATGTGCTGTTAGATTTTAGATAATATGCGGAGTTATGTCTGTTACGCAAATGTGACTGCATGTGAATGTCACAAAATTAGAGAAATCTTGAATTTAAAATAAGTTCACGCCTATTGACTCCACTATAAGTGTATAGGAATACAATGAAAACCATTGGCCTTTAATCTCTGTTCTGCAAATAAATCGTTTCTGCTGATCTCGGCATTCAAATGTTTTCAGAATTCGTTTCGAATCAATACATATAAATATCGATCTTTTTCGAAAATGCAGGCAATTTCTCTTTTCTAGCTTTATTTCCAGAAATTTTGGAAATGATAGGATGATTATTTCTTTTAGTTAATGCATAAAACGCTTACAAAGTTTAAAATCATTTGCTAAATTTAAATTTAAATGAGTGCAATAATACCAATTACGCAATAAGATTTTCTTTTTCACTTTTCATACTTGCATTACTTAATTATTGCTTTCACTTTAACGGAGAATTAAGAATAGTTATGAGCGTTCTATGTAGTCTTAGAAGCCCGATGAATTAATGAAAATTTCAACCTAATATAATTCCCTGATAATAGTTAATTTTTTCTTGATAAAGAAGTTATTGTGGGAATAAACTGAAAGGCGATATGAAAACATGAGCTGTGCATAATTAAAATTATTATTAAATTCATATGTTATATACACAATAAATCTGAATTATATGCATTTATCGAAGTACTAAACTACGAATTTGTTTTTTGTCTTGTATGATTAAACATTTAAAAAATTAAGAATATGAAACATTTTTTTTCATTAATTATTCGAGTCAAAGCAATTTAACCAACTTTTACTGCTCGTTTATGAATGTTACAATAATTTTATTCTCAAGCAAAAGAAAAAATTTAAATGCATAGAAATGTTTATCCAAACATTTAAATGGTTTGCACATTTAAAGAGAAGGAATAAATGAAAACATTGTCATTCTCTTAAATGAAATAAAATAGAACGAAACTTTTTTACAAAGATATCTCAAGCGAAATATTCTATTCTTATCTTAACAAAACAAAGAGTTGAAATAGGATTATTATCTCCGAGCATAAAACAATGAAAGAATTTAGAAGGAATCTATGTTTGTTTTCATCAAATCCCTTTTTGAATAGAAAATGAGGAAAGAATATTAAATGGCTCCATTTTTGAATCATAATAATTATGTTTAATTGGCTGTTTTTACTAAAACAGAAATGCATTTGTGATACATTTTAATAAAGAGCTTGATTTTCACGAATAAAAAAAATCAAAGCGTCTTTAATTTAGTATGCTACATCATTAACAGCTATGACATTATATTTTGCAGAACATGTTAATGTATATTTCGATATAAGGAATCCGAAAGTTAGTTGGTAAGTAGTTTACACCCCCTTAATTAACGTGTCATTAAGAACGTTTCCCCAAATTGCCTGAAAATCCAAATGTAGACATTTTTATAATGTTTTATAACTTGATTAAAATTTTTTGCCAAATGGTTCGTATTCTAATGTGTTATTTGTGTCATTAACATGAGAAATATTTAATAATACCCTGTTCATGAATTATATTTCAGAAGGTGCACATTTTGAAGATTTTAAAGTAATAAATTAAACATATACAGGTAAGGTAATGGAAAAAATAAGGAGAAACATGCCAAGGATTTGGGATTCTTGAAGAACTGGAAAGATACAATCAATGACATATATAACCTTGTCGCTGTTATGGACATGAATAAATCTTGAGATTTTGACTGCTGCTTTGGGTATGTAATCACTCATAAAATTTCACTTGCCATAATCGTTATAAATGCGTAATGCACTCAAACACACAATAGGAACTGATTTTAAGTTAATTTCTTAAAATTATCAACAACTAGAATTAAACTTTTTAAAAATATCAGCAACGACTTATTTTAGCGAATGCCTGTATGCATATAATTAATAAAAGTAAAGGTATAGATACTGAATATGAGAATAGTAAGTCTTTCATTTTTCATTGAAATAAAAGAATGAAATTATCTGATCATATATTTCATCATATCCGCAAAAGTTATGCTTGAAACATGGTTTCTTTGGCTCAAAGCTTTAGATGTCACGTAAAAATCATTACCGGGGCAGTGATAATGTAATATGTGGCCTCAAACAGAAGTTCACCTTCACTTTACAGTTCAGCCTCTTAGTGTTATGAAGCTTTAATTCAGAATATAACAGATTAATATGATTCTAAACTTTTATCTACTGTATCAGCTCTCCTTTGAATGTTTGTCATTGAATCCATTAGGTTACTTTGCCTATTATGGTTGGCTTCGTATTCATAATAATTTAAAACTTTAAGAAGAACTTTAACTGGAAGACCCTCAAGAATTCGCAAATGTTGAAATATGTATGTGCATTGTACGTTGTGTAAGGCGAAATATGATAATGTTGACTGCATGAATAAATACAAAACAGCATGAAAGTGCTATTTTTATATTGGATTTATGTAATAAGTTTTACAAGAAAGTAATTAGTATTATTTAATAAAGTATTAAGTTGCAATAAAGTTTTTAGTATTAGTGGGAGTGTGTTGGCGATAAGTAATTTCTAAAGAAGAAAAACATATGAAAAAATAGTTTTTAAAATTATGCGTGTTTATAGTTGCAAACGTTTCTCTAACAAGATGACACATAGCAATTCTATTTTTAACTTTCTCCTCTTATCGAAGAAAATGTCTGCACAATTATAGAATTTATTTGCTTATTTTCAGACTAAACATTCCGTGAAGATGCTAAAATTATTCTTCAGTCTAATTTTATACATATCTATGAGAGTATGCTTGCGAAAATTAGTTTCAAAGTGTACTGTAAAAGTTTTTCACTTTTTTTCATTCAAAATTGTTAAAACGGATTGGTATAATCATAACTAATTTTGCAATATTGTGTGAAAAATTATTTTCATAATTATTCTTGGAATTAATTACTACTTAACATCTAAACTGAGACGTATATGGAAGTTTATTTATTACTTCAGATAAAAATTTATTCAATGACTTAAAATCATATATATAAAATAATAGATTGAAAGAGCAGTGAATCCAGGGGTACCATATCTCCAGAATTCAGATTTGATAGAGTTTTGATAGAATATGGAATTCAGAATAGAGCATATAATTTCATTCCATATTATCACGAGAATATTGTGAAAATATTATTAAGTCTGAATCATTGTCATATAATAACATTTTCAATGAAATCTTTCTTCTCATTTTTCAAATTATAAATTGTTATAAAATTATTTATTATTATATATATTCATCTAAAACATAGAAGCGGTTCTTACAGATAAATGGTAATGGAAATTGTTTCCGAATACTGTGATCGTCTAATATAACAACAAAAAATTTCAGAAAGATAATTTTTTTATTATTTCCATTTCTAGAACGCTTAATAAAGTTAATGTTCATAATCATACCTCTAGCATTTTGTGTTCTCAATATTTTTATGAAGCAAAGAGTTGTGCCTGCTTCATGCAAATATTATATCAGAAACAAATAACAAAAGTCATCGACACATTTCCACGATTCCTCATCCTATATTGAAAGCGTTTGAAACAAAAGGTAATTTTGGTTTTTCCAAAATTAAAGATAAATAAAGGAATAAATAAATTGTAATTAATAAAATTCACACGTGATTCTCAGAAATTAACAAAATTTCACTATTTGAATTCATGATCTTGAACATAATAACTATTAGAATTGAGGAGTAAAAAATAATAGTTACAAAGTCGTTCTCAAAAATATCCTTATATTTACGGTGCTATCTATAGAATATAGAAAACTCTATTTCCTTCCAAATAAATCATTATCGTAACCAGGTATTCATTCACAAATAATGTAGTATATCAACAGTCAAAATAAGTACATAAGAAACCGTAAAAAGGGATTTAAGCAGATTACGAATCAGAAAATAAAGACTCTCTTTTAAATAATACGTTGCAGTAAAACAATTTTTAATCCCAACTTATGTGAAAGCAGCTAAAGATGAAGCTGAGTTATTCTTCTTCTAAGGCTGAGTAATTATTTCCGTAGTTTCTTCTTAAAATTCAGTTTCGATATTAAAAAGCGAATCATTAAGAGAAAATAAAGAAACTAAATATTCATTCAAAAGTGAATAGAAATTATAAACATACTTGAATTATATAATATGTAACAAACAGAACCAAATTATTCTATATATAAGGTTTAAATTTATCGCACTTGATCAATCTACATTAAAAATGTAGAATCAAAAATTATTAACCAATTAAGAAAAGATATATTTTCTTGAAATTATTCTAATTTAATTACATCTGTTTATTAGTTATAATTTAATTTAATTACTATTATAAATTTCTAAATATTTAATACGAACTTATTATCATCGATTTCTAGTTTCATTCAAAGAATTATAGAGTTGCTACAATTTTCAAATATACCTATTTTGACAAAATTGTAAAATTATTATGAATGCAAGAAAATGTTCGAATGCGAAATAAATTGCTTATATTACAAAATATCTTTTGAAGATTCACTGGATTTATTTTGTGATAAGTTTATGTACAATCATCATTAGGATTTACCACCAATACAATAGAGATCATACACGAATTCTATTAAGGAATATCTTTTTCTGATACATTGGATTGATTATTTCAATAAGTTTAGTTGTAAACAGCAATAGGATTTTCCACCAATAAAGTAGAAATCTTTATTATGAAATAGGAGTAGTTGTTCTATATTAGTCGGAAGGACAACTATTCAATATTCTTTTAATTCCATCAAATATTAGAAGAGAAAAGTTTTTAATTCGCATAAAAGTATATTTAACTTCAACTTCAAATAAAGTTTGTGAGAACAAACTAACGCTAAAGTAACAACACATATTTACAACATGCGTTACTCACCGTATCCATGTCCCTCCACAACGTAACGCACATTGATAAAAAAAGTAGCGAAATAGAAAAACTCCTTAAACTTGTTTCTCATCCCGCTGCAGCTTCCAGCAGCACGAAACGGCGAAAAGTCATTCGCTGATATTCGCGCTAATTTGCGATAAGAATTCCACACCATCACAATTATCCCACATGACTGTTTTGCACTTCTCTTTCGAACGGATGCGTTTTTAATCCGGCATGCCCGTCAGCGGCTGCCAGCGTTTGCCCGGATCCCCCGATGCCGGACTCATACTAGAGGAGACACACACCAACTCGGAGAAAACTTTCTCCCTCTTTGGAACGAGCGAAAAGAAGGAAAATGCTTCTCGTGCCGGACTCCGGGCGAATAGTGTGCCTCCCCTTCGTCGCAACACGCGCTCAGGTAGTTGTGGACTCTTGTGCGCATGCGCCCTGTGATCGTGACTATCTTACCACTATCTCTCACTCCCGGACGGGCAAAATGAATCCCCTTCTCAGTTTTACAATTATCCTCATCTTCATCATCATTATGCGTTGGAATGCTATTTATTGCCATCGCATTTAAGTACATTTTGTGTCTAGCCAAAGATACCATTTGATTCTCTTAATGTGAAAATCTGTCTGGGTGTCTAAGAAGTAATGCATTATTTTTCAAAAATACGATGAATATTAAAGTTGATTTCCTCATATTCTTAGAAATTCCACTGTTGTCCTATTCATATGTTTATTGATATATAATATAGTCGTTGATTTTCTGTATATCAACATAAGAAAAATGATTGGAAAAAGTTTTTGGATTACGTGAGTTTAACCACAACATCGAAAATTCATAGAAATATTTTATGGAAGTAAATATAGTATTATAATTTTTTCTCCACTCTTCCTTTAGTCCTAAAGGAAGTTTGTTTAAGATTTTACTATAGTCTCGGATTTATTAAAATACATCTAATATTAGCATCTCTTTTCATCACAAGAACTTGGTATTGAATAGCAGTTTTCAGCAGTAACAGGGATTCGAAGAAGATAAAGTTCGTATATACAGTGGCTCCCAAAAGTGTTCGTACACTTACGATTTTCAATGAAATAGGCTCTATCCATTAATTAAAATGAATATTTCAGAATATTTATTTAATAATAGTATCTATAATCTATTCTTAATAAAACTACATGAAATATTTTAAAAACATTGTCAAATTTTATTTTTAAGAAATCAATAACCAAAAAGTAACAAAAACTTTATCTCACAAAAGTCTTCGTACACTTTAAAAAAATCTCTACATATTAGTAAATATTCTGATTTTTCGTTAAATTAATATTTAGTAGGATATCCTTTAGCATTCACAACAGCTTTTAAACATTTGGGAATAGATTTCACTATTCTTTTTTGTAATTTCTGCATCAATGTGCATCCATTCTTCCATCATTACTGTTTTTAGTTTGCTTTTCGTTTTAATGTCGTGTTTTACTACTCTAATCTCCAGTTCTCTCCAAATATGTTCTATTAGGTTTAAATCTGGCGATTGAGGTGGTTTTTCAAATTTTGTGGACAATTATAGAGACACCAGACGCGAACGTTGTATTTAGGATCGTTATCTTGATAAACAACAAAGTTGTCTCCAATACCCAAATTTTAGGCTGATAATTTTAAATTGTCTCTTAAAATATTTAAATAAAGAGCATGATTCATTATGCCATCAAAAAATACCAAATTACCTAGACCTGATGCTGGCATGCACCCCCACACGAGGACACCTCCACCGCCAAACTTAACTGCTCCAACTAAGTTCTTGGGATTAAGTTCCTCGATCCTTCTTCTCCATCCGTCGGAACAAAAAAAATGTTAAATTTGCTTTCATCTGCAAATAAGACTTTATTCCAATACGTTTCGGGTTTATTTAACATTAATTTTGCGAAGGAAAGCCTAAGCTTTCTGTTTTTCGCACTAACAAAAAATTTTCTACCGGCAGAACGCTCATTTAATCTAACTGCTCTGAGAACTCGTCGAACAGTTTCAGGTGAAATTGAAGTAGAAAATTTTTCATTAAATTCTGCAGTAACTTTTAAAGCACTCAGACGTGGATTTTTCACAAATTTTCTAATTATAAATCTCTGATCACGTTTTGTTAGCTTTGCCGGTCGACCTTTTCTTACCTTGTTTTCGATCCGATTTTCTTCTTTAAAGCGTTTTATCACATACTGCACTGTATAATGAGATAAATGAACTAATTTAGCGATATTCCGAACTGATTTACCACTACTAGGATGAAAAATAATCAAATTTCGAGTGCTGATTGTTGTTTCCTTACGACTACGAGACATTTTTAAATAATAAATAGAATAGAATAGAATTAACAGCCATTTTTTTAAAGTGTGTGAAGACTTTTGTGAGATAAAGTTTTTGTTACTTTTTGATTATTGATTTGTTAAAAATAAAGTTTTACTATGTTTGTAAAATATTTCATGTAGTTTTGTTAAGAATATATTATTGATCTTATTATTAAATACTTATTCTGAAATATTAGTTTTAATTAATGGATAGAACCCTATTTCATTGAAAATCGTAAGTGTACGAACACTTTTGGGAGTCATAGTATGCTGTTAACGTCATTAAAAAAGAAAATAATAAGTAGTCATTCAAATAAAAAATAAATCCTGATATAATAACATTCGGCTAATTTAGACATCCAACGTAGAAGATTAAGCTGAATAATTCAAAAATGATGCAACCGATTTAAGAACCGCACTACAATGCAAATTCAGGACACGAAATGATACAACCTAATATGGAAATTCTGTATGGTTAGATAATCAGTTTTTTGTCTTTTTATAATTTCCAGTCAGTTGATAATTTCATATACAAAAATATTTCATGAAAATTTATTTTAAGTTAACAGACAATGTTTTTATCAGATGCATAATGCGAAGGCTATTTGCATGTCTTCCGAATAATATTAGAAAAGTAACTCCGTATGATATCTAACATACAACAGCACATAAACTTAAGTTGGTCCCGAATGTCAAGGCCTTTTTTTCTTGAAGAAAGCACAATTTATTCTAAAATTAATTTAAAAGATATTTAACTTAGTGTTAATAGTGAATTTTTTCATCTTCATTTTATTGAAGGTTTCAAAATTGAAAGGATAAAATAAAAGATCGCAAATATATTTTGAGTTTCATCTCTAAAATTGATCAATTACCAAACTTGATGCAGAAACATTCTAGTTTAAATAACTTGAAACACCAGGTAACAAGTAGTATTCATCACATATGCAACCACACGAAAGAATATATCGTTTCTCTTGAATAGATCTATGATTTTAAATAACCTTCCTAAAAAAGGAAGTATACTTACTCCGTTTTATGCTCCTTCATGTATGTAGAAAACTCAAAAAAAATGTTCAAAAAAAAGTTGCATAATATTGACAAACTTTTTTTCAGTGAGAAGCTGATTTAATTTTTTTCTGAATATGTTTAATATCATTTGACACTTGCCATTTCAGTTTTTGGAGGCTATGATGTTATTCTTCATCAAATTTGTTCAGGAGAATTTTATATGTTGCTACCAAATTAAGGTATCATTCTTTGCAATTCTTCTCTTTTTATAGCGACTATGCGCTACTCCAAACAAAAACATTTTAATCTCAAGAATTGAGACAAGCTAAATCTGAAAAAACTCCAACCATAATTAAAATTACATGTTGATTTTTTTAAAAATTATTCATGTAATTTTCAACAGGTGTATGAAGTTATGAAATAAAGCAGCAAAACTTTTAACATTACATATAATTTTTTCTCATACATTTTTGCGGATTACATAGTTTAAGTGTCATGAATTTTCTGATATATTTTAGAAAAAAAATGTCGACGAACGATTTTCCTTCTTTGGATTATTTTAAATTTAATGAATAAATTTTAAATGATTATGAATAAATTAATTATTAAAATTTAGAATACATCAAATATTGTGTAAATGTTTGATTAACTAATCACATTTTGAATTTTAAAATACTGCGCACAATCAATTTAGACTTCAAAGTTTATGAATAATAAAAATATTAATAGATAAAACATAATGGATTCATTTCTTACCAGAATTAATTTTTAAACTGTTACTGTACAAAAATATATGAAAATAATGAATAATTTATTACACAACAAAAGCTATGAAATTATTTTTAATCATTAAGTAAGTTTCCATTTTAAAATCATGAAAGTACAGATAAATCTGTTGTCGAATAGCCTGTGGAGTCATTCCAATATTTGAAAACATGCGTTTATTTCACTCTATAAATCCACAATTAAATTTAAGATGTTGAATTCAAGACAATTCTTTATTTTTTAGCTATATATATATATATAACTCTGATAAATTAAATTTCCTACCAAAATATTTAGGTTAAAAACATTGAGTTTTCTAGTGAATTTATAAGCTTCTATTATTCACCCTTTAAAGGGCTTCTTATTGTTACGAAAACAGAAAATCATGATTTAAGAATGATGTATTTGATTTTGTTTATCCCAAAAATCCTTTTTAAGGCATTCAATTTAGTAAAAAAGCGAGCATTTCAAAAACATTTGTGTTGTCCTGTTGATCCTTTGTGATATTTAGAATTCCAGGAACACAAATTCATCTTAATATTTCATCTACCATCAAAGAGTGCAAAAATCCGTTATGTTTCTTTCATTATTTATTTAAAGACTCGTATTAGTAAATGCTATATTTCAGATACTTAATCTTTCGCTTTTAAAAGGACACAACTGTGTATAGTCATATATCACTTTCCCCACCCTGCCCCACATAGCCATGTATGGGAGGGTGGGGAAAAACAGGGTATCCCTGATTCTGGGGCTATTAGTTCTCCTTTTTAGCTTTCAGATACTGAATGAAACTCTACTAGTCAAGAAAAGGGAACAGCCGTAGTGGTTTAATTCACTGCGTCTGTGAAGGTTTATTTGTTTCCAAGACTTCGACTCTCTAATATTATTTTTTAAACTAACTTCACTTAATAATCATTACAGTTATAAAAACTCTACTTAGCTCAGCCTATTAAACATTTACTAGGCATTTATACCCTACTAACCAATACGGCTTTGATCTAATAATTACGTTACTCTAATTTGGTTTTTATAACCTCTGAATTCGAGGTAAATCCCGGTACTCCAATTGGCCAAACTGTATCCCTGATTCTTCAGCTGAAGACGATAAAACACATCAAACGTTGATTGCTTGTATTTAATGTTATATTTCTTTTTAAAATAAATTAGATGGGTTAATGCAATGTAGAAATTGTCTTATGTGGGCCCACGAAAGCTGTAGTGGCACGGAGGAAAAAGAAAACTGCTTTACATGTGATTTTTGTAGCTAATGTTCTTAAATTGTCATATAAATTAAAAAATATCTGCTATTTTTCCACTAAAAATCTAAATTTCGTAATTTCCCATAAAGTTAACATGTGTACTCGGTTTTACCGAATTACTGGTTTAAAACCAGGGTTTTTATTTTTTTTTAGAAAAATATAATTTATTAAATTTGTAATAAAACTATGTCTGTTAGGAATGATATTTTCTACTCCGACAAACAATGAATATTTTAATAAAGTTTGGCAAGCTCTTTGTCGAATAGTTTAGCTTCAACAACCTTAGCTACCCAGTTTGACACCACTTTCCCCTATATATGTATTTCAGCTTCAGACTTTTTATTTTTTTGTTCAGTGTTCTTGATTATTAATTTAAAATTTCTTGCTTAAATCTTAAAAAATTACTGATGAATCAGTTTGTTGTGATTATGAATAATGTAGTAACTAATCTTTTCAATTAAAGTATCCATATACACATGTGGGGATAATTTTGAGGCTGAATTCTTACGACCATAAAGCTGCGTCGTCTTTTCAATTGTCCAGGCAGAATTAACGCAGTTTTTATGTAGATTTGTCCTTCGCTTGACAAGATTTCAACCAAGTGAATTTCAGTTAAACAGAACCCTACAGATTGCTATTTAAGTTAAATTTTTGTAGGCAACGACTGAAACCTAATTGGCGTACCTCCTTCTTATTCTATGAAAATCAGCATTATTGATTTAAACAATTTTAAAAATAAGCTTGAATCGATGTCCATACCAAATCAAAGCTAAATTTTGAAAAGTGTATTCAAAAAGTGTTCTTTAATTATATGAAAATAATTAACTGACTGCTACAGGGTTAGCCTAAAACATATACAGGGTTTCAAAACAGTGTGTACTGAGAGGTATACGACCTACAAAGACGGGTGATACATGACAGGATACATACACTCCTCAAGTTTAAAATCTCGCGTGGAGTACAATTGTCCGCGACTTTCTCAACAGAGAACTGCCACATCACTGGATAGGGCGCGATGGTGTGGATGATGTTCCTCTGTTGCCATGCCCCCACAGGTCACCAGATCTCGCGCCATGTGATTTCTTCCTGTGGGGTTATGTGAAGGACAAAGTTTATGTACCCCTAATGCCAACAACGCTGCAAGCACTGCAGGAACTCATCACTGCTGCTGTGACGGACATGGTCGGAAATATGCTATAGAACGTTTGGGCGGAACTGGATTACCGTTGGAATGTGCGCCGGGTAACCAAGGGCGCGCACATTGAACATTTGTAGTATCTACCAGAAACCTTGTGAGTGTATGTATCTTTTCATGTATCACCTGTCCTTGTACGTCGTATACTTGTAAATGAGCAGTCATTTGAAACCCGATGAATGATTTAGGCTAACCCTGTATAATTTTTTAATTGCTATGAATTTTTTTGAATTATTATGGTATAGAATCAGTATGATAGCATTGACAATTGTGTGCTGAACAAAAACTTGCCTTATGGAAGCGCGGCATGAGAAGATAGACCTTGAATTAACACATATTTTTAAAATGATTTTAATTGTGACGATCACTTTAAATTACATAATTTAATGTTCAGATCCTTTTAACAAATGTTTCTACGGGGATTATAAATTATATTCTATAAGCTGACTCATTACTCAAGAATCGTAATTTTCTTTTACTGCCATCCACAACAAATGCGATATATATTCTTTTGGAAAGTAATCGTAGAGAAGTGAAGTTACCGGACTTCGATGGGTGTTTTCACAAATTACCATTAATTCTAACTAGTGTAAAAACTATATAGATAATAAGAGAGCTTAAAGAAGTTAATTATTATTGTTAGCACTGAAGGAAAGAAAGAATGTGAAACTGGTCATAAATATATTTTAAAACATATAATATTCCTATTAAAAATTTTAAAACAACAGATTAAAAATGTGCTCCGTTTTGATCATCATGCGATAATATGAACAGTGTGAAAACATATGAAGAAAGCATAGAAAATTAACTTGAAATTCCATTACGCATTATATTTGTGAATTTTAGGCAATCATTCCTTTTGTTATGCAAATAATGTTGAAGTAAAGCATTTTGGAATTACTTCTTTGCATATCTAAATATTAAAATACAAAATTGCTGCTCCCTTTCCCTTAAGTGCTTTAAAATGTTGTTCAAAAATTCTTATTGTATTTAAGAGAAATCTCTATTAGTGAAAACTCGAGAGCATTAAAGAAGAAGAAAATAACAACTTAATTTGCAGATGGATCTTAGAAAAGTAAATTTCGTGAATGCTATAATTAAACATTCTAGAGCAAATGTTTGCCTCATTATGCATTCATTTAATGCACTGTTAATGAATTGCAAATAAATGATATTTGAGTTAATTAGCCCTGGAAACTTTTTTTGTTTAAATTCAACGATATAATATATTATTGCATTAATATATAAATATGAATAAATAAAAAATTAAATATTTGTTTTTCGTTTTTTCTTTTAAAAAATGTGCTGCATGCAATTCATTACTTTAAATGTTCGTGTTACACTGAGAAAACTGAATAATATTTGTGCTTTAATTTGTGAGTACATTATTTATACTTACTCATATTTAAGTGCACCTTTTTATGAAAAGTATATTTACACATAATTTTTTCCTCGATAAATATATTTTTGTTTTATTATCGTAGCTCTTAATTTTCGCAGAAATATAGTTATTTATAATTTTATTTGGTGAAAAAATTAATTAAAGTGTACAAATACTGAAATAAATTTAATCTTACTCACATTATTTAAGATGTAATAGAGCATACAGCATTAAAGATGGATTTCAAATTCTATACAAGTAATTACTATTAAAAACAATGAGGTGCAATTTGACAATAAAAACTAACACTTCTTGGTGAACAGAGAATTTTCCTGTTTTCACGAATATGCATGTTTAAAAATCAATTTTAACAATAAATTTCATAACGTTTTTAACAAGAACAACAAATTCATATGCTCTTTTCTATTTGAAAAGGATAACTGTTCAGATTTTTATCAAAACATTTAAAATCCAGTGTAACCTTCTTACAAAGTAGTTTAGATTCTGATTCTATTTAAGATCGTGATTTCAACATTTAGACACTTCAAAGTACTTTTCTAAATTTTTAACATCCATCAATATTTTACCTTAGAGATTGATTTAAAAAATATTTCTTGAAATTTGTCTTTACACATGATTCATATTGGGTGACTTCTATTTTGGAGATTTTGAAACGACAATTCTCGTCTCTAATGTCAAAAAAATACAGTTTAGGTGGTACCTTTCCATACCTAACCATTTTTGGTGATATTTGGCTCAAGACTAATTTCAGCATGCAGCAATCCTAAATGTACTCAAATCGTCATGTTGCGCAAGTATTAAAAATATCCTCTTTCTGCATGTAGATTTGTATACTCATTAGAATACTTCGCCTTCTCTTTACGTCTTCTTCGCACACCTGCTAATTGTCGTAATGGAATCGAAACTTTCGAAACCACATCAGTTTATAACATGAAATCACAATAAATTTATGACATCATAAGAGTATCACATTTAACATAGATAAATTCTGTAAACAACGATATCAACGACATATTTATGATTAAGGGGATGCATTACCCAAAAAATGGGCAAAACATCAATTTTCATTTTATTAGTTTATTTATTTTCTCTTCTACCAATGAAAAACATATACAAATCATCTTTAACTGCCTTTTTCTCCATGTCGGGCTTCTCTTCACTTTCATGTTTTAAAAATGCTAAGGGTTTTTTCCTCTACAAGATAGAGCTTTCAAATTTTTTGTACATGTTTATCATTATACGATAAACCTGAACATGCAATAAACATTTAAGTGGTTATTTTTATATACAATATATAAATTTAGGTAGTGCTAATTTTCCTAATTTTTTACCACATAATACAGTAAAGAATCTGTATTTAAGTGCATATTAGATGCACCTTAAAATCCAAGCACATAATGCATCCATCCATTACATCCATGCACATGTAATATGTTTCAGTGAATCTGCAAATATAATTTGAAGAAAAAATATTCATATTTGAAAAAGTAGTAGGGAGTTTAAAAATTTGAATTTTTGTTAAACATTTAATTTTCAACTAATCAGGCAGATCAAAGTCAATTTTTCTCTCGAAAATGACTTTATTTGATTGCTGAGTTTCAATAGTTTGAATACTTTTTCAATAATACTTCAAATTAAAAAAAAATTGTAGAGAAGGTAATGTGTACCCTAAAAATGCTATATGCGTCCGTATGAAACGTGAATAATTTCATTTTTTATAGATACAAAGTAGATTATTTTTTTATTATTATTATTATAGCTTTATTTTTATACATATAAAGTATATTATCATGAATTAGATTGATAAAATAAAATATTAAAGGAAATAGAAATATTTTCCTTTTTAAAGAATTCGCATTCTTTCCATTGGATATTTAATGCTAGGCCCGATTATATGTTTCGTCGAATATCGGAGATCAAACGTTCTATGTTTAGAGTGGTATAAATAGAGGAGAGATTGGGGCTGATGTTATGGGGCCTTGTTTCAAAATCTTGAGGGACATCTTCAATAGAATTTTGCATATCTTCGAAAGAGGACATTAAACTTAATATTAAATTTGTAAGCAGTCGTCCCACATTTATTTGAAAATAAAATAAAACCTTCTTTAAAATCTATTGGTAAAGAAGTTTTCAACATATAAAATTATAACTATTTTTTTTACAGAATTGAATAATATTTCATAACAAACTAATCCATTTATTCAGACGCTGACTGAACAAAACTGCTCTAAATTCATTAGCCTCAAGTCTCAAAATTCGAAGCAACACCAGAGATTTTACAAGCGGACAAATTATTTTTTCAGGAAGGTTGTGAAAACGACAAATGAGTCTCACACTATTCTTTGAAAATCCAAACGGAAAGAATTAACTTTCTATTAAACTTAATGTAGAATTAGCTAAGGCATACAGCAAATATTCTTTGGATTACGGATATTATGTATATATTTTCCAACTATGAACACTTTAGCATGGCCTTCTGACGATACAGTGCAATTAAAAAATTCGAAATATTTTGGGAGTAATTTTGTGTGAAAAGCATTAGATTTGATGATATTTGCCTGGTTTACAAAAGCTTAAATATATTTTGTATTTAGTAATATCCTTCCAATTGATAATGCTTAAATATACATTCACATGCTAGATATAGCGTATGAATCTTATATATACTATCAGATAAATTCAGAAGTGTCCAATAAAGAGCTTATTGTCTCACTGACCTAGATTGAACACTGTAATTAATTATGTCAGATCCATAAATGTTGTCAAAGAGGCATTGTGGTAAGCGAAAAAATAACTGCTTTGTCTTGTTTGCCTTGATATTTTTACTCTGGAACGCGATGCTACGATTATAAGCCAAATGATCTAAAAAATAGCTGTCTGATCCTTTCCATCAAATGATGTAAAGGGTTTTGTGCCTAGCTTTTATTTCTTCATCGGACAAAATTTATTAATCGTAATAGGCTAAATGTTTATGAAACTTTCCAGTATAATGAATTAATATCAAGAAAGGTGTTCTGAAAATTATTAGGGAAAATATTTGAAATCAATGAAAATTCTCTAGAAGCATACGATAATTTTTTGCTGGAATTTTTTTATATGAGTGAAAATAAAAATAAAAATATAATGCGGCAGCAGAAATATCAAACTGTTGTCGCAAAAATATCCGTCAAAAATGTTGTCAGAATGTCATCTCCAAAAAAAAATCTGAAAGATGCCGACAAGTGGCCACTCATGTGATTATAAAATAATGATCTTCGACCGATACTACTTTGACTTGCCTTCACCTTTCGGTGCCGCACGGAAATAGATTAAATTTAATAATTAAAAATAGTTATGGTCAGGCGGGGAAATTGGGAACGGTGACTATAGAGCGTACTGGTTTGACCTTAACGAACTGAAAAACATGTATTTTTCGTTAAGACACTCTAGAGGAAGAGGAAACACACTTTTCTACTTTCATCAATGTTATTTAGTAACGTTTGTTACCTATAATTGCAACCGTGTTAAGAAAATTAAAATCCAAATTTCTTATGCTTCATTTTTCGCTCTCTACGCCGTTTATAAGAAAGCTAAGTTGCTAATTTATATATTTCTTAGATCTGTAGGAAATAACGATTACAAGGAAACTTCAATTTTCGTGTTTGGATTTCATCCTGAGGAACAAGTTAGTGTTCTTAAGTACTGCTGAGAATTTTTACTAAGGGGGAAATGAGAACATGTTTCTAATGTAACAAAAAGCTATATTTTTATGTATTTGGAATAATTTATTATTTGATAGGAAGCAATTTTAAATGTAGAAACTTGGTTGAGTTCTGTATCTTCAATAAAGTTCACTGTTTTATGTCAAATTAACAACTGACATTTAAAAACTATTTACTGTGTGATCGACATACATATTACGTTTCAGGTATGAAAGTTCTTCATTAATAATGATATGAAGCCGTTTAATTTCAAGTATGGAAGAAAACAAGAAACTAATGACGAGAAAGAAGAAAACATGATACTGCTGGAGGCTAATGTAACAAAAAGCTATATTTTTATGTATTTGGAATAATTTATTATTTGATAGGAAGCAATTTTAAATGTAGAAACTTGGTTGAGTTCTGTATCTTCAATAAAGTTCACTGTTTTATGTCAAATTAACTACTGACATTTAAAAACTCTTTACTGTGTGATCGACATACATATTACGTTTCAGGTATGAAAGTTCTTCATTAATAATGATATGAAGCCGTTTAATTTCAAGTATGGAAGAAAACAAGAAACTGATGACGAGAAAGAAGAAAACATGATACTGCTGGAGGTATCTAAAGATGAGGATTTTGGTTCTTTTCAACAAGAAACGGAGGCTGCAGTGGTGGAGGAAGTAATTTATCTGGAATCATCCATGGTTGATTTTTCAACAAATGTGTTAGTTTGGATCGATAACGTTGAAAGTGCCAGACTGATGACGGTACATCATCCCTACTTCTGTGGGGTTCAAGAAGTTGACGATGGTTAATATGATATGACAGCTTTGAGAAACACCAATTGGTTAAATCAAAATTTGTTTTAGTGATAAATGACCAGTTTGTTATTACCGAGAGTCAGTTAAAAGCTGTACTGCCATATTGTATCTTTGAAGTAGATTGTTGGAGAGAATTATGTGGTTTGCAGTTAATATAAATGCCAAAGAAAAATTAGTAGAATAGTGAATAACACGTTCGATTTCAATCGGAAAATCTATTTCTTACTACTAAATTGACCTATTTGTTTTTATTAATGCTTATTTGTGATTTTTAAGTCTTACCTATTTCCTTCTAGTGTGTCATAATATTCAGTTTCTATAAAGAATCATCTTCGAACTTTTCCTAACAACATTTGTTTCAGAATGATTGTAAATTACACCAAATTGAAGGTAGTAACTAGTTGTATTAGCTTATATGTAATATTCAATGAAGCAGAGGATATTTTTGCTGAAAAACATTCAAAAAACAATATTGTGTGATAGTTGATGAAAAAGCAGTTAAATGCATTTTGATGCAATTTTCAGTAGTCTTTAATAATTTAAAATACAGGGTTGGTCAAAAGGATTCATCGGGTTTCAGAGGACTGTTTATTTACAAGTATGCGACGTACAAAGAATGGTGATACATGAAAAGAAACATATATTCATCAAGTTTCTGGTACGTACTACAAATAACCAGGTGCAACATTTCCGTATTTGTGTAGGACAGCACGCTGAACTCTCGTAACCAAAGAACACTTCACATACACAAAACTCCTCTCCTCCACTGCTGCCATCTTGTATCTTGCCATCTAGCGAGCACGCGAGCCACGAAGCTAACTTTTAAACTTGGGGAGTGTATGTATCTTGTCATGCAACACCCGTCTTTATAGGTCGTATACCTCTCAATACACGGTGTTTTGAATCCCGATGAATTTAGACTAACCCTGTATATTCTCTACAAATCAATTCGTTATTGTGATCAGAAGCCAAAATACGTGTTCCCAAATACCCGGTAGTCTCTGGGGTAATTGGGAAAACTTCGGGGTAAAATACGAACGCTCCTAAAATTGAGGATGTTTAACTGATAAATTATTTCTGAAAGGAGGAATTCTTTATTGAACCTTGGAGATTATGTGTATACACTTACAAAAAATAAAGACTCTTCTCCATCGCATACTATCCTTTTAAGAACAAAACATGACTGAGTCTGTAAAATTCGTCCCCAATTATTCCGACTGACCCTACACCCAGATAATTTCTCCTGTGAAGACAAACACACGACTCTTGCATACCACATAAATCAGAAGACATAAGTCTTGAATTGTACTTTTATTTCAAGATGGAGATTTGGCAGTCTGTTTAGACCATTGGAAGTGGTTATTATGGATTTGATCTGTGAGTAAGCAGAATTTGGTGGAGATATACAAATATCATATATTCGGGGAAACTATTGTTCATGATTTGGAGGCGGTGTTGTGAATTTAGTTTCAAATTGGATGATTTTTCTTTCGAAAGGTTTGTTAATCTGTGAGTTGAAACTCAAATGGGGTCATGATGGGATTGCGGGAATTTTTACAAATTTTCTGTGTCAGATTCTCCAAGATCTGCAATCACCTAGAGTTGAAACATTTCACTGACACTCGCTGAATTAATACCTGGTGTTCCATAAATTTGGACGAATTTACAAAAATCATAAAAAAATTATAAAATCGACTTACAGGAGTGCAGTATGAACCTTTAGAATTATAAAAGAGAATTTTTTTCAGATATAAGAAAAAAATAGTTAATAGTATCAGCAATAAGTGGCTCTATTCCACGAAATAGTAAAAAATACAGTCAAACCTCTCTATGCCGCCACCCCTACTTAGTGGCCATCCCTCTTAATAGCAATTTTTGTTTGGAATTGAATATTTGGCCAATAATTATAACGTTAAAATAGCTTCTAGGAACTGACACTCAAAGCCTTTCAGCTGTAGTGTTGAAGGCTTGCTGAACGTCAGTGAAATACTTCGTTCCTTTTATTAATGTTGGACCTTTTATAAATCATAAGTATGCATTTATATGACTTTGGACCTTTTATTAAGAGGAAAGAAGGAAGAGCATAAAATTCACACACAGAAGAACAACACCAGAATCATTCGTTTTCCATTGTGAAGAGAACTTCGGCCTCTATCGGAATAAGGTATTCAACAGTTCATTTGTGCTTCTCATGTGCTAATTCGGATTCTGGCAAAGAAGCTGCTGAAATGGATTGCGACCATCAGCAAATTAAACTTTTAGTCGAACAGACGTTACAAAAAGTAGGTCATATTATTGTATATTCCTCAAAAAATACCGATGAAAACATTAAGGATCAACTTCTCAATTAAACACAAAATTGAAAAAAACGAAGTTACCTCAGATTAAATCTGAATGATCCAAGCAAGCACAAACTATATTTTATTTTTTCAAAAAGATTAGAAATTTTAGATTACAGTAGTTTTCTTTAGATGGTTCTAAATATTCACTTTGTCCGAAATAACGAATTAGGACTTGTTTTAATGCTTATTCTGTGATTCGAAACATGAAATTCCGTCCACATATTACCAAAAAAACAATTTTAGGATTTAAATATGAAAACAAATAAGAAAAACGTTTGAATTCAAAAGTGATAAGTTATTCATTTATTTAATTCATTAGAATTCATTACGTAATTGATTACATTTGTCAGACTGTTCTCTTATAATTAAAACTTTAGCCAAATAAAAATATTTTCTGTAAGCAAAATTATTAATCACTGTTAAATTTAAATAAATATCACTACAGATAAGGTTTTTTGAAACCAAGATTAAAGAGATATGGTATTTCCTTTCATTACTTTATATATAAGTGTAATTGAATGTAAAGCCTAAAAAGTATAAAATACGTAAATATAATTTTTTCTCCTTACTCTGTTTTTTTTTTTTGTTTTGCAGATTCTCTTTTTCATCGTCCGCTTCTTTCGATAAAAATAAAACTTTTTTGCTTCCCAGCCGAAAAAATAAATAATTTTATAATCGTAAAAATTTTGGAAAAAATATGTAAAAAATAACTTATATAAACTTACTTGAATACATCTTTTTTTTTGTATAGTTTTTTATACAAATCTTTCTTTCTCAGAATTTAATAGTATTGCGTTGATACTTATATGATTATTGTAATCAAATATTAAAAATTAAAATTCTTTTTCTCTAAGAGATACTTTAGCAATTTGTTATTTAAGTTTTTAAATTTCTGTTTGCAGTGACGACAAAAATTACTTTTTTTTCTTCTCACAAAAGCCACTTCTTTAAATGAAAAAGAAATATATTCAATAATGCATAGTAAGACGGATGTAAATGGGATCAATATTTGCAGTAACGCAGTTAGTTTACTGAATTAACATATCTTAACAGTTAATTCGATGGCAATTTTCATCCATATGAAAAGAAAATTTAATGATAATTATTATTGTTCAAATTTTCACAGTGTGCAAATTCATTAATAACTATCAGACTAACTATTTTACCAAAACTATCTATGACTATTTTCACAGTTATTGCTTTTATTTCTAGGTTCTAAAATAGTTAGAATGTTCAATCTTATTTTTATTAAATGTCACTAATATATTATTTTTATACATAGTAAAAAATCTGAATCAACAAATTTGCTTTATTACTGAGTATTAATTGAATAAAACGTTGTTTAAAACTTATCATTGTTAAAAAATTGTGAAGTCGTTTAATGAATATAATCAATTTTTGATTATATAGCCTACGCTTAATAAGATTAAGACGTATATTATTCTCTTTTTAATGATGTTTTTAATGTCAACAATATAATTTTAATGTGAAATTTTTTATATTGTTTTTAATGGCAAAGGAAAAAGGATTCTATCATGCTTCATTTACTTCTTCTTAAACACAACCAAAAAATTTTTAATTGAAAATTAGAAATATGGATTTATATATAGTGGTGTATGCGTGCGTACTAATCTTTGTTTGTGAAAAATCAATGATAACAAATTAAGTTTTGAGTTTCTTTTTGAAATAAGCCGGATTCTTATTAGTTTTCTTATTGTCATTTGACATAAATCTAATAGTTCTAATAATTTATAATATTGTTTTGTATTTTCTTAAGAAAAACTCCTTGTGCAGAAACAAGTACAACACGAGGCTTACAGAAGTAAGTAAAATAATCAGAAAAGGGGTGAAGGAAGTTTCAATGATACAATGCAAATTCCACCCCCCCCCCCCGCGCCCGGCAATAAAAAACAAATGTACAAAAATTGCTCACATCCATACGAACACGAGAACGGTATTATGAAATGAAGTGAATAAAACAAGGGAAATAGATACCGAAACATATTCAAATTAAAATGTATTTAGTTTAAAAATATTTTAAAATCAAATACACTATTTCAAATATTCTAGTTATTATTTCCAATTAGATTTTCAGAAATTGGAAATTGTATGAAAATGTCAGGAATCGAATTCGTATTAATAATACGAGTTAAGATATGGAAATACCTTCGGAATGACATCCATTTATTACCTACCTTAAATAAGTAAAACATTCATACAAAAAGCAAACGCTAAAGTAAAAATATGAATTTTAAAAAATTTGATTACCATTTTCTCATAATATGCCAGCATACGGTAATAAGTAAGATATTCAAAAAGTATAAACCAAGGATATATATTTAAGCTAAATAAAATGTAAAGAATGTTAAATTTGATTTATTTCTATAAATATATGTCTTAAAACGCTATTATTGAGATTCCAATAATATATAAGAAAAAAGAATAATGAATTGTTAAAATTTCTTTAAAGGCACAGTTTTTGGTCTCCGGAAATAATTTCTAGTCCGAATTTCGTTTAGTATGAAGTATTATTAGTATTTCTTCTCGTTCTTTATTTAATCAATCACATGTTTCCGTTTTATGATTTCCCTTATTATTTTTCTATTACCGTATTACTTCTTTGTTCGTGTCTTTATATTTTTCTTGATATCTTTATCTTCTTTGTACTATTTGCAAAACTTTCTGCTTTTTGTTGATTATTTGTTAGAAATATATCTATTCTAATTTTTAAGAAGGTAAGCTTGTCTAAATAAAAAAAAATCTTTTTAAATCATTTAAGAAAAATGAATGCCAATGATATTTTGTGCTTAAAATATAAATACTCAGCACTATTGAATGAAGTTAATACAAAGCTGTTCAGCTAGGAAAATATTTTTAAATGCATCATTCAATCAAAATTCAAAAACTTATACGCCTGCATCATATATTTCTTCTCTAAAACGATTATTTATTTAATTTTGCCCTTGATATATCAAACTTTTCTGCTTTTCCTAAACCAATGTTTCATATCAGTATTCATTACTCCTCTGTATCCTTAAATTAATTCAAAATACAATGTTAAATCAAAAAAATTCAACTTTTCTTTTAAATTTTATCTATAAAATGGCATTGTCAATAAATTTTATTTTTTGTAAATAATTTCATGTATTAATCGAAAGGATTTTTTATTGATCAGTTATAATACATATGTTATTTGCGCAAAATCAATGCATTAAAGGAAGATATTAGTGAAGCTTGTTTTGGTAAAACCAACTGAGAAAATATGTTTTCTATTTTATAAGAAGAGATATACATTCTACTAAATAAATATATAAAGTTTTAATTCCTTCTAAATGTAGCACATGCAGCTCAATGTTTTTCTGAACGATTCAAATTTCATGTTTTTATATATATTTATTTTGAAAATAATACTCAGTCTTTACAAAGAAATCCTCTGTTCATTGAAAAAATATACATGACAAATATTCTCTATGAATGTAATATAATGCAGATCTTTTGTGTGTGTATGTTTTGATGCATCTTTGCTAAAAACATCATTTAAGTTTATCATTCTGATACATATAATGATATTTTGAACCTTTGAAAAGATTATATGCAACAAAGTTTTCGACTATAAATTCTTTGTCTTTTTATTTGTAAACTTGATTGCATACAATACTAGAATTACGTCAAGTCAACGCAAAAACAACCTAATTTAATTATACATGAGCTCGTTTTCAATAACATAAAATTTAAAAATATCAATTAACATTATAATTCCAGATCCCTTAAATATATTTTTTCGGAGAGGAAAAATGTATTTGAATTAATCTTTATTTCTATGTGGATATATTTCAAACAAAGTAATCTAGATAAAATAGATTATGTTAAAATTAAACTGCACCAATCGTATTATACAGTAATCGCTTTATTTTCGATGAAGCGATTATTAAATGATTTCTGTTTTCATTTTCGATAATAATCTATTATTTCTTTGATACGTTCAATCAGTGGCGTACTCCAAACCAAGTGTAGTAGTTTGCCATGATAAAATTTGGTTTCTAGAGCAGTTTAGTGGCGTGTACACATTCTTTTTTCTCGAAAAGTTCAGATAAAACTCGATCCATCATCTAGCTGCTGCGGACGCCCCACCCCTGACTTCTGATATGAATAACCAACAAAGAATAGGATAAAAGAAATGGGTAGAACAAATCTCGTTTTAAATCCCTGATTTCTTTAAGTATTGCTGGCTGTCCAGCTATCTATGTGTGCAAGGGAAAAGTGTGTATTTAAGTACTATGCATTCCCCTCTCGCCGGTTTGTTATCTCGCTATAGGTTGCTTAGAGTTCATCACATTAACCCCCCCCTTCAGACCTGGTGTCGAGTTTACTGGACATCAAATTTGAATTTAGCCCTCTATTAATTCAATAATTGACAAAACTGCATGCTGTATTTTTTAAATTTGGTTCTCGATTTTCTAAGAAATATAATCTCAAGAATTTTCTTTCTGCATGGAATCATTCCATTTTTTTTAAGTTTTTCCAAAAAAATCGAGAAAATCAATTCGTTTTTCCCAAAATGGAGCCTCTGGTGGTGACATTTTGCTTTTCAAGAATTTCTTGTTTTAATCTTTTTTCACCATTTAAAGGCATCTACAATATTTTATTATCTTGATAACCATTTTAAAGGAATTTATGTGATTTTTTTTCTTTTCATGAAATATCCGGTATTGTCGGATGTGCTCGGCATGCGAGTAACCTTTTAATTTTTTCATCTACAGGCTTCATTTCTAATTTATGCTTTAAAAAAGCCTTGTAGTAGTACGTGGCATATAGAAAAATTATACTTACATTATTTCTTCTTGATCCGATCTGAAGGGGTTAAGCATTTTTTCCATTTCGAAACATTTTGAGATTATAGGATCATGTGCATCTGCACGAAGAAAAAGGAGCAAATATATAGACGTGGAAGCTCTTACAATTGATTACACTATTAGAATTGCTTAAAAGTAATATTATTAATTATTTAAATTCAAATGGATTATACTATGTATATAATGTTCGACTGCTTTGTAGGTTTTAAACACCACAAATCTTAAGGTTACGGAAGGATATCAGTTGATTTTAAGCATCCTATTATTAAGAAGGGATTGGGCAAAATTGTTTTACATCTATACTTTCAGATAATTGCATTCGTCCTTTTTACAGTATTATTATATTTTCTCCCTGTCATCAAGTAACTTATCGCAGGAAGGGAGAGCGAACATATTTAAATCTGGCATCTCTCTAAGGCATAAAGAAATGAATTGAAGGAATTCTTTCTGGAATCGAAAATCCTTGATACAAGGATCGGATACTGTGAACTTGAATCTGAATGCTTCCCATGTTGGTAGAAGACGGTAAAATAAGACCGAAACTTAAATTCATTGGACGCTAAT